>JAQQSU010006746.1:0-13424 GCA_028627135.1 Pseudochirops cupreus | reverse complement strand
TTTTTTTTTTTTAATTTTTTAAAATCTCTGTGGGGCTCTGCTTCCAGAGGGGAAAGCTCTGTCCCAAATCGCTGGGGTCCTCTCAGCTGCCGTAGGTCTCAGGAAGATGCTGGGTCCCTCCCCCACTTCTGACTCACTGAAGGAAAAAGGACCACAGGACCAAAGCCCAAGACCGTGATCCGGATCCAGGCCGCTCAACACGACAGCACTTGGCCTCTGAATGATCGCTTGGTCCCCCTGCAGTCTGCAGGCCGAGGGCACGGAAGCTGCAATGCGGAGGCGGGTCCAGGACCTCTGCCTTTCGCTTCTCAGCCCTGGAGGTGTTTCGGCCGGACCGCTTTTCTCCTCTGATTTCGCAAGCTCCACTGACCTAATTCTGGACACCGCCGCAGCTGCTGCCAATCCACTCACCCCAAGCTCCAGCCAGGGCTCGGCTCCCCTTGTCCAGCTGCCCCCGGGGCACAGCCGCGGCTTCAGGGCAGGCTGGTTTCAGTTCACAGTGCTGATATGGTTCCTTGTCGCCGAGTTGACTTTAGTGGGAAGTATCTTTGTGTGTGTTTTGGAGTTCTAGGATTGGCTTAGAGTCCTGCTTTATGGGTATTTTGGGGTGGCTATGTGAGAGGTGTGATGTGTTGCTGCTGCTACGCCGCCATCTTGGCTCCACCCCCCCGTAGATAGCATTTTCCTTCATAGGTCTTTTATATTTATATTTATAAGGACTCAAGTACTTATAATATTTCAGAATAACTTGACTGTTCACAACTATTCTTCAAATAATATTGCTGTTACTATTTACAATGTTCTCTTGGTTCTGCTCATTTCACTTTTTGTTATTTCATGCAAGTCTTTCCATGTTTTTCCATTATTCTGTTACTTTTCAATGTCATACCCTTCCTTTTATTGCCATATTCCAGTCAGGGCCATTTATTAATTTGCTTTAGACTCCCTATTGTTGTCCAATCTAGACTCTCTAGTTTACCCTAGACTGACCCAAAGGACATGTAAGCTACTTGAGGGCAATGAATATATCAATTTTGTCTTGAAGCACCAGTGTTTAGCACAGTCCTTTTACACATAGTAGGTACTTAGCAAATGGTCTTTAAAAATTGAATCAACTGGAATGTGAACATGTATATACTCACAGAATTCAGCTAAAGTTTTGTTCAAGCTAAAAACTTTGTTACTAATCACAATGCTAAGTTATTACTGCTGATCTTAAATGAGAGATTCTTAAGGGTAATGCCCATAGACTCCAAAGGGATCTGTGGATAGATTTTATGGGGTTCATAGACTTGGAAGGAAAAAAAGATATTTTATTTTCAATATTTTTTAACTTGAAATTTTGTATTTCCTTAAATTATGAACGTAGGCAACAAACATTATTCTGGGAAGGGTCTCACAGGTTTTACCACACTTCCCAAGGAGTCTATAACACACAAAATGTTAAGGTTCCCTCCCCCAGATCATGCATCTTACTAACCTCTTCTGACTTTATTGTGGATGTAGTTTTGTTTCTGCTTCTGCATTGTAAACTGATTATCTCATCTGGTCTTTCATATCCATGACATATATTCATAACATGAATATGTTGTTTGTTGTTAGGCTCCTTTGTTAGGGATGTTATGCTCCTTTGCATGACGAGCCCATGATCTGCTAGGAATCTCTTCGCTATAACTTTCTTTCAAGCTGTGGGGACACCCAACACAAAAGGCAGACAGCTGTGGAGTGGAAGGTGAAAGGGATGTACAGCTGTCTGTAACTCCCCTAAGAGAGAAGTCAGGAGGTTCTCCTCATGCTATTAATAGGTGGAGTAGGAAGTCAACATGTGGGTGTTAGCTATGTCAGGCAGAGATATTATTAAGTGCATGCAAAGAATGAGAGTAGAAAATAGTGTGGTAACAAGAAGGAAAGAAAGTAACCAAAGAACAATATGACTGTGTGAGTTGAGAGAATGTGAGTCAATGTGCCTTTGCTGGTTTGTTTGGGTACAGATCCCTAAGCAATATGAGCGTGTGTTTCAAATGTAGATCATTGGAAGTTTATGAGTAACTTTGGGCATACATTCTCATAGAATTTGGGTTGTCCCCTAGCACAAACCTCAAACTAGTGAGTGTGGGAAGAGTGAGAATGAAGGCAGGCACTCATCTAGTGCATCAAGGCTGTAAACATGGGTGCCATATGCATTCTTCTACTAATTTCCATGAAGCACGCAATTCCATTTCTGGGGATGATGACGAAGAATGAGTCCTATTAGATGTAGATACCTGAATGAACTCTCCATAGATTCTTTTTTTTTTAGAGGGGGGGAAGGCAGGGCAATTGGGGTTGAGTGACTTGCCCAAGGTCTCACAGTTAGTGTGTCAAGTGTCTGAGGCTGGATTTGAACTCAGATCCTCCTGACTCCAGGGCTGGTACTCTATTCACTTCACCTTCTAGCTGCCCCATAGATTCTTTATAGGAAAAAGTACACCCCAGGTGGAGAGCAGAAGCAGACCTAGAGAATCTATGTGTGTGTTTGACATCCTTCCTCGCCAGGATGCCTAATCCAGGATAGTTTTATTCAGCTTCATAAGATCAGAGATCAGAGTTGGAAGGGATCTTAAAGGCCATCAAGTCCACCTCCCTCCTTTTGCGGAAGAGTAAACTGAGGCACAGAGAGGTTAGATGACTTGCTGGGAATCACACAGTTGGTATCTTTGGCAAGATTTGAACCTAGATTTTGACTCCAAGCCCAGTGCACTATCTACTAGTCCAAGGTTGGGGAACCTGCAGCCTTAAGGCTTCTAGGTACTACTCAAGTGCGGCCCTTTGATTGAATCCAAACTTCACAGAACAAATTGCCTTAATGAGAGGATTTGTTCTGTAAAATTTGGACTCAGTCAAAAGGCTACACCCAAGGACCTAGAAGACCACACATGGCCTCCAGGCCCTGCACTAGTCCATGTTACTTCTTATCACATGGAGTCTTCTCAATTGCAGCTTAAATTAATTGGGGGTGAGGTATAGCACCCTGTCTTTCCTATCATGCTCAGTGGGGCTTCTTTATTGACCAAATTTAGAGAGTTAGCTCTATAGACCTTCCCACAGGGCAAAGTGAGTGAGGCAACACCCATTCCTTTATCCTTAGTGCCATTTGGATTCTGCTTGTAGTGAGCTCAATGCTTTTTCTTATTAGAATTGGATTTCTCATAAAAATCAGCTTGCAGTGAATCAGCCTGCATTGCCGTGGCGTTTTTTAAAGGAAATGGGAGTAATTAATTGTCTTATCTGATGAAAAGTAATGCTGCTAATGATTTATTAATTATCACGCAGCTTATCTTTCCGCTTCTTATTAATCAAAGATGTTCTGGAGTGGGAGATCTTACTTGGCTCAACATGAGGAGAACAGATCTCTCTGAGGATGGGGGGAAGGTCTGAACAGCATTCACATATCCTTCCCTCCCCTTTCCCCAACCCCTCCTTCTTCCTGGTTATTTCTCTTGCATGCAGACCCACCAGATAGCTTGTTCTCCCTTGCTGTTTGATCTCAGCCTTCAGAACCTTTGCTGGCTGAACAATCCTTCCTTCCATTGGGCCTAATTTCCCAGGAGCTAAGTTAGCAAGAAGAGAAATTGTGGGGAGTGGAGAGTGAGTGCTAAGAAAGAACAGAGCTCACAATGACATATATAAGAAGAGTGTTAACTCTTTGTTTAGTCCCCCTCCTATCTGATCCTCCTAGCTCACTTCTCTCTCTAGCATCCTAACCCAGGAAAGGGACTGAGCACCTACTATGTGCTCATCTCCTCTGTGACTTTGCTCCATCAGTCATCCCTACATCATCATCATCATCATCATCATCACCATCTTCTTCTTCTTCTTCTTCCTCCTCCTCCTCCTCCTCGCAATTAGGGTTAAGTGACTTGCCTAGGGTCATACAGCTACTAAATTTCTGAGGTCAAATTTGAACTTAGGTCCTTCTGACTCCAGGTCTGGTGCTCTATCCATTGCACTACCTAGCTACTCCAGTCACTCCTACATCTTAAGATCAAAGATCTAAAGTTGGAAGGGAGCTTAGGGGCTATCTAGTCCCATTCCTTCATTTTACAAAAGAAAGAACTAAGGAACAGGGAGATTAAGTGATCACACAGCTTGTAAACATCAGAGGTAGGACTTGAACTTCATTCCTCTGACTCCAGAGTTGGGGTTCATTACACTGTACCACACTGCCTCTCCATTGAAAACTGGATTTTCAATCTTTCCATCTCTTTGGATTCCTTTCTCATTCTCTAAAACATACTAGTCATGTCTTCTATATTCTGAAAAGACAAAACAAAATGAAACAAATTTTTCTCCAAATTGAAAGTAAAATCTTTCTCTGGATTCTGCTACATCCTCAAATTATTGCTCTTTGTTCCTATTTACTACCAGTGGTAGAAAGAGTAGTTGCAATTATTCAGTCCATGTCCCAACAACCTATACATTCCTTGTTGCCTTCTAATCTGATTTCCATCCCAATTACTGTGACGAAACTGTATTTTCTAAGACCTCGAATGCACTCTTATCGTAAGATCTATTGCTATTTTTTCTGTTCTCATCCTCCTTGACCTCTCTGTAGCAACTGGTATTGTGGCTACTCACTCTTTGATATGACTCATTGCTTGGTTTCTTGCACTCTCATGATTCTTATCTCACCTCTCATTCCATTCCCTTTTCTGGATCCTCTCCCATTCCCTTAAACATGGATTGACTGTATCTTTTGGACATGGCAAATGGAAGAATCTAGTTTTGTGTGACTATACATATTTATTATGTGGTTGTATTTTTCTTCTGTTTTTCAAATGATCATCAGTGGAAGAGAGAGAAAACAAATGCTTATTATACCCACCAAGCTTCTGTCTTCAGCATTTTTTTCTCTACCTTACTCTCTCCATTGGTAATTTTGTCTACTTCCACAGCTTCAATTATCACCTCTTTGCAGATGGTATAAATCTAGACCACTATTGCCAAATTCTCACCAAAACTCTAGTCCCATATTTCTGCTTGCTGGACATTTCCACCAGGATGTTCAACTGGAACATCAAACCCAATACATCCCAAAGTGAACTCATTATCTTCCCCCATAATCAACATAACTTTCCTCCTTAGTTCTTGATTTCCATGAAAGAACAGCTATACTTAGAGCTACCAGGCTCATAACTGAAGGTATCTTGGACTCTTTCTTCTCATGCTTCCCACATTGCTCAGATACAAAATCTCATGGGTACCATCTCAATAATACCTTGCATCAGTACCCTTCTTTCCAGTTCCACTATACTCATCCCACTACAGTCCCTCATTTTTCCATTCTTAGAATATTATAATATCTTTCTGTACTTTCTACCTCTTGATTGTCCACTCTCTGGGCTTTCTGCCATACTGTTGCGCAAGTAATCATTAATGCACCACTCAGATGACATAGCAACTTTATTCAAAAGCCTTCAGTGGCCCCCCATTGTCTCCCAAGCAGATTCTACCTGTTCTTTTTTATAATCTATTTTATTTTTAGGTGTGCATTATGTCCCTCCACCCTCTTGCCTCCTTCCTCCCCCCCCCCCACTACCTTACCCCCTCAAGAGTAACCTTCTAATCCTGACATCAAGGCCTTCTACAATCTGGTTTCAATCTACATTTCCAACCTTGTCTTCTCTTAGTCCCACTCTACATTCCAGGCAAACAGGATTAGTCACCATCCTTCATTCTCCTCCTCTCATTCCCCAAATCAAGAATGATTTGCATCTTTTAAAGGTCTTCTTTTACTCTATGGCTGAACTCTGGTGCCATTCTTTACAAAGTTTCTTCTGATTTCCCCCAACTGAAAGTGATCTGTCCATCCTCAAATTTTGCATGGTCCATTGTGTCTCCTTCACATTAATGACAGCTCCCTCTTATATTACTTATTTGCATGTATGACTTTCCAGGGTTTGTTAGTTTCTTGAGAGTAGGATCCATCTAGTCATAGCACCTAATACATAATGCCTAGTACATAGACAGTGCTTACTAAATATTTCCTGAATGGTCTAATTTTATTCTGGGGCAACTAGGTAGTGGCATGGTGGTTGAATAATTTGGGTTATATGTATGTATGTATATATATATATATATACACACACACACACATACACACACACATATACACACATATGTGTGTATACACACATATGTGTGAATATACCCATATATGTGTATATGCACACATGTGTGAATATACATACATATACACATATGCATATATGTGTATACACACATAGGGATAGAGCAGTGGGCTTGGAATCAGGAAGACTCATCTTCATGAGTTCAAATCTGGCCACAGACACTAATCAACTCTGTGGCCCTGGGAAAATCCTTTAACCCTGTTTGCCTCAGTTTCCTCATCTGTAAAATGAGCTGCAGAAGGAAACAGCAAACCACTCCAGTATCTTTGCCAAGAAGATCCCAAATGGGATCATGAAGAGTGAGACATGACTGAAAATGACTGAACAACAACCAATTTTATTCCAAGTACTGAAAAGGGATTCAAGAGAAGATACATTCCAATGCCTTGATTTTAGGCTTGACAAACAATATGTGATATATTTCTCTAACTCATATATTGTATGATACATCTATGCCATATCAACCCATAATCAACAGGAATTTTTAATTATAATCAACAGCACTTGTGCCAGGCATTGTGCTAAGTGCCGGGAATACAAATATAACCAAAAAGAAGTGACGATCACTGCCTTCAGTTTCCATTCTAATGGAGGCATTCAAAAGGCACAGGACTGCTCAGCATGGCATGCCCCCATCAGAGAAGGCACTGTGCTCTACAAGCAAAGCAGAATTGAAACAGCTCAAAAGAAACACAGGATGCACAGATTTCGAGAATCCACCCCCAAATGTTCACATGGACTATTTGTGCCCAACCTGTGGTAGAGCTTTCTAAGCTCGTATTGCTCTGATCAGCCACAGTTGGACACACTGAAATTTGACTTTAGCATAGTGATGTCATTTTTGTCCTCCTCAAGAACTAAGGACAATAACCATTCTAATGGAGGACGATGACACATAAAAGGAATCTGAAGAGGGAGGGGGAGGTAGCTTAACAAGCATAGAGAAGTCCAGATTGCAGTCTGGTGAGAAATGAAGAGATGATTGACCTGGGGCTCCTCTTTAAATGGGGGTTCTGGAAGGACCATTCAATTGGAGGGAGAGACTAAAGGGGACTTCAAGGTATCAGTTCTAGGGTTGGACTGATATTCCAGGATGAAGAAGTGGCTAGAATATGGTAGAGAAGTGTAGAGGGTAGTCTAGAGAGAAATGAAGACCTAAGTGGTCTGGATCCCCTTCTTAAATGTAGTTTCTAGGAAGAACCAGAGGGAGAAGTCATAGTGGGAAGGGTACTTCTGAATTCTAGGGCTCTAGTGATTTTCCAGGATGAAGAAGGTTTCTAGGGCATGCGTACACACACATGTATATACACACATATATTGTACAAGTATATATATGTGCACATAAAATACATATATGTATAATAAATGTCTATATGTATAAATCTCTCTTTCTCTAAAACCACATACATACACCTTGGCATAGTGGATAGAAGCTTATTTTAGAGCTAGGTTCAAGTACTGTCTCTGGTTACATTTTTCCTGTATGACCCTGAACAAGTCACTTAACCTCCATCACTTTAGTCAACTGTCTAAGATAATAAGTCATAAAGAACATACTGACTTGCACTGGTAAATGGAGTGTCCTTTTTCATATCTGGAAGTTTCCTATAGCAGTGAAATAAAAGGTCCAGTCCCCACTCCTTTTTACGTTACCTTCTTCCATTAGAATGTAAGCTCCTTGAAGGCAGGAACCATCTTGATTGCTTGTATTAGTAACCCTAGTATTTAGCATAATGTCTGCCACATGGTAAGCCTTTAATAAGTGCTCAGTCTATCTATTACATATGTTGTTCAGTTATTCAGTCGTGTCAGATTCTTATGACTCTGTGTACCATAGCACACCAGTGCTGTCCATGGGGTTTTCTTGGCAAAGATACTCAAGTGGTTTGCCAATTCGTTCTCCAGTAGATTAAGGCAAACAGAGGTTAAGTGACTTGTGCAGGGTCACAGCTAATAACTATCTGAAGCCAAATGCGAATTCAGATTTTCTTGAGTCCAGGCCCAGGGCTCTATCCTTGAGCCAACTAGTTGCCTCCTATTACATGCGCACATGCATGTATGTATACACAGATATGCATATATACATACATGCATACATGTGTATATACATATACCCACACTTATACACATATATACATATACACATATATACACATACTATACATATACATACACACACTCTCACTCACACACTCACATGTGTATGTGTATGTGTATGTATGGCTCCCAAATTAGTAGCACATAAGTACCATAGAAGTTCAGAGACCAGTGCAAGTCAGAGGAATTAGGAAGGGCTTTATGGAGAAGCAAAGACTTGAAGGATACCCGGTATTTGGAAATGTAACAAGGAGGGGGGAGGGCATTCAATGGGTAAGGAAAAGTATAAACAAAGGTGCAAAACTGGAAATTAGCTTGACTTGGGAGGATATGCTGGTCATAGCTAGAGTGAAGGGTCTATGAGTATATGAAGTTATGAGAGTTAGATGAATCAGGCATGGGCAGATTGGAGAGGGACTGAAAAGCTGGATGTGACCTGTGACAGCACAACCTCCATTCTTACCCTGGATCCAGAAGCTGTCCTCAAAAGTCACTTACTTACTCTGAGCTCCAATCAGCATCTCCATGGGCTTGTTATCCCAAGCCTTGGGAGTCAAGGTGTGAGAGCATTACAAAGAAGTGCAAGAAATGACAGAATAAAGATTTGTGGGGCAGTTGGGAATAGCAGTGGGGACAGGTGACTCATATGTGTGTATGTAGATGGGGCAAGGACAACAAGGAGTGAATGAATGAATGAGTGAATGAATGAAAAGACCCTTGGCTCTGAGGTACAAGAAGTCACTTGGGATTCATGCAACACAGGGAACCATATTGCATTTGTATAACATGGCAATCACTTCCTCCCCCCTCAAAACCCTCCCCCCATACCTAGTAATACCCAAATGCCACTAAATAACACTCTCCCCATGCTACCCCACCCCCAGTCTATTTCTGTTTGACTCTTCATAACTAGGTGGTTTTTTTTGGTGGTGGTGGTGATGGTGAGAACATTAAGAACTGTTAAAGCCATGTGATTAGGTGAATAAGAGAAATTTACAGATAAATTCCACCAAATATGGACCACATACACACACACACACACACTTATGCACACGATCACTCACTGCCTTGTTCTGTCTTACCCTTGAGACATATGGTAGTGAACCCTATCCCTTTGTGTTTTTTCTTTTCCATCCTCTTCCCATTCTTTCTCCCTAATCTCCATCTACATCCTCTCACCAACCACCTATTCCTCCAACAACTACGACTCTGTTTTATTCTCTTTCTCCACTTCCCTCATTTTTATCCAAACAACTTTTCCCCACTTTTTCCATTGGTTCCCTTAGTCTCTTCCTTTGGAGAGAACCATTTCTTCTTTCCTCTTTCCCTGCCTCTCCATTCTACTCCCATCCATGATTATTCTGACATCCATATTTTCCCTCTTTACCTGCTCCTCTCCCTCTGATCTCTTCCATTCTTTCCCCCTTCCTCTGTTCTCCACTTCTGATGCCTCATTCTTTCTTCCATTCTATTTTTCCCCATTAACCTAGCCCCTTCATATTCACTCTCCCCTCTCACCCCTCAGAATCTTCTCAGACTTTGGAGGACAGAGTGAATGAGGGGAAAGAGAATAACTGAAGGCAGATCAGGGCCCCTAGTTGAACTTCACATGCCCCTCAGAGAAGACTGTTCCAGCACTGGCACTCTACAGCCGATTTCAGCTGTTTCGAGCTTGGAGGGCTGGAAGGGTAAGGGGTGGGGGTCTGGCTCACTTCAAGCAGTTGGGCTCCAGATGCAAACTCCCAAACACATACTTTTGGAGGTCATTCTGGCCCAGTGGCTGTGGCATTACATTATTACAGTGATATATCTCTGAACAGACTGTAATTCCTGTAACTGTGGCTCATCCTTTAGTTAGAACCAGAGAATAGGGCTGGGTCTTGACTCCATGTTTTATCTTCTTCTCCCTTGGGGCAGCTAGATGGTACAGGGCAGAAATAGAGCCCTGGGCTTGGAATCAGGAAAATTCATCTTCATGAGTTCAAGTCTGGCTTTAGATACTAGTTGTGTAACCCTGGGAAAATCACTTAACCCTGTTTGCCTCCGTTTCCTCATCTGCAAAATGAGCTGAAGGAAATGGCAAACCTCTGCAGTATCTTTGCCAAGAAAACCCCAAAATGAGACCATGGAGAGTCAGACATGACTCAACAACAACTCTTAAAAAAAAAAGAATGATTGATTCGGTCTCTTTGCTAAGAGCTGAGGAAGAAATGGGAGTCATTAGTTTAGTTTTGCTCCCATCTCAGCATTTTAAGGACGAGAAATTTGAAGACTAGAATCCAAGCCAAGGCCATATAATGAGCCAGTAGTATAACCAGGACTAGATCCCAGGTCCCCAGATGCAAGACCAATTACTAAAACAAATTCCGTAGAGACTTTCTGAGTATGCTCTGTGCTCTAGGTACTATGGTAGGGAATACATTACTGAAATCTTTTGAGTATAGAGATGAAATATCCAGAGTGGTACATTAGGAAGATTATTTGGCATCAGTAGATAGGATGAGCTGGAGAGGAAACAGGTTGGTGGTAGGAGTAGATTAGGAAAGTACAATAGTATACTGTTAATTAATTAAAAAGTAGTCAACACCTACTGGATACCAGTATTATGCTAGATGTAAAGAGATGAGGGCCTGGACTGAAAGTCTGAATGGAAGGGTGGGGTCAGATGCAAGAGATATTTTGGAGGTAGAAGCAGTAGGACCTGGCAAATTGTGTTGGAGTGGGAGCTGGGATGGTGAGGAAAAGGTAAGCCAAAGATGGTGATTGGGTAATGGTGGTACCATTCAGAGGAATAGAGAAATCAGAGAGAGGGTCAGATTTTAGATGGGATTCTAACTCACGTCCTCTAATGCCAAATCCTGACACTACCAGGATACCTATAACATCTGCCCTCAACGTACTTACGGCACAATAAAAGGGATAAGGCAGGTTTCCAGACAACTATAATTAAGAGCAGAATGTAATGCAATATGTACATAAGAGAAGTCCAGAGAAAATGCTATGAGATATTTGAGGAGAAAGAGCATAAGATGAGGGCCATCTCCAGTCATCCTGATCTCTATCTGGCCACTGGACCCAGATGGCTCTGGAGGAGAAAGTAAGACTACTGGTTTTGCACAGTCCTCCCTTGCTGTAATCCAATTCACTTGCAAGTCATGGCATCAACTCCTTTATGTTATGGTCCTCTTCAAAAATGAAGGACAAGCAACAGCAGCATAAGAGGGGTCTGGACACATACTGTTGAACAGCAACTGGTCATGAAAGGAGTGGTTCTAGAGCAAACGATTCAGAAGAAACAATGGGGAAGGTGGTACAGAAGGTAAAACTTTAAAGTGTTGTTGGGGCCAGGTCCTGCCCCTGCTTCTCCAACATTATTATCCTTAGCTGCGGGTTGGCTCCTACTGCTGGTCAAGACAATTTCTAAAGAATATGGAAACGTTATTTCAAACTTTGGCATCCTGATATTTTGGAAAGAGAATTGGATAATTAACCAGAAATTCTAGATTTAGTCTTGAGCCTGTGTAGTGGCAACCACACTGGCATACCCAGGATGGCTGCAAGCACAGGTTCTTAGATCTGCTTTACTAGGAAAGATAACTGTTTAAGGGGTCAACAATCTTTTAAAATTACATTCACTAGTTCAAGGGAAAAGTCAGCATCCTGAACTTCAGAAAAACTACAAACAGAGAAAATACAAGCAGAGAAATAAAGACCAACACACAGGGCTCTGACTGCTTGAATCAAAGCAACATTGCTATACATTTTACATACATCCCTGGATCAAGAGAGCCTTTACATGTGAACAGGTGGGGAGCTCTGAACATAAGGCCACTCAGAATCTTGACCAAGGAATCACAAGATTCTCCTTATAAGAAATTGGCAAAAGGTGTGAAAGCCTTCCTACAAGCAAGCCTCTCCTAAGGAAGCTTCCCTTAATGGGCTCCATGAGAGGCATGTTATTGGATGGGAAAGATCTTAAATCCCATTACCATTACAGCCTGACTGACATCAACTCTTGGTCTGACCCTGAACTTTGTCCCTCTAAGCCTCAGGTACTCATCTGTAAAATGGGGGTAATAAAATCTGTAGTATTTACTCCATGGGGTGAGTGAGGAAGAAGGAGACACTGAAGTGCTTTTAAAAGTATCTCTTTTCAATACCAAGAACGTGCCATTGTCAGTCTTCTAAACTCCCCAAATCTTTAATGTTCTGACATAAAACCAGCAAGCCAGGAAGACCACAAAATGGGCACAAAGAAAGAGCTCCCATGGGACCCCTGCCAAAGTGGTTTGTTCTGTGGAGACGGTGGCTAAATACCTTCTGACTAAAGAAGGCAACTCCTTTCCTCAGTGATTCATTATATTCAGTTTGAAAAGAAGAAAAGGGAAAACTAATCAAACCAAACAGAACAATGTTATTTTGGCTCTGTGGTATAAGAGACAATTGCATGAGATTTGGAGTTGGAGTGAATTTGAATCCTGACTCAGCTGCTCAATATCTATATGACTTTGGATGAATCATTTTAACCCCCTTAGACTAAATTTCCTCTGTACATTGAGGGAGCTGGACTAGATCAAAGGTGCAACAGGAACCAGATTGAAATGTAATTGAGAAATGTTGAACAAAATAAATAAAAATATAACACAACATGGATAATGTTAATATGTGATTTTTATCTTGTTTACATCATTCATTTCCACAAGATTTTGAGTTACAAATTTTCTCCCCTTCTTTCCTCACCCAACAGCTCAAAACAGCCATCCCACTGTATAACCCCTCCCCCAATCTATTCTCTCCTGTGTCTTCCCCCATCACCCCTCTGACTTTCTGGTAGGGCAGGATGGATCTCCCTACCACAGTGCCTGTATATCTTAATTCCCAGTTAGATGTAGTTAATAATAATAATAATAATAATAATAATAAATATACATATATATATTTTTAACATTTGATTATAAAACTTTAAATTCTAAATTCTTTCCCTTCCTCCCTCACCACCCATGCCCACTGGAAGGACAAACAATTAAATACAGGCTGTACATGTGTAATTATGCAGAACATCTCCACAGTGGGCATATTGTGAGAGACTGATTATATGTCCCTCCTTCCTATCCTGCCCCGCCATTGTTCTATTCTCTACCCTGTCCTTGTCCCTTT
>JAQQSU010006745.1:0-13425 GCA_028627135.1 Pseudochirops cupreus | reverse complement strand
TTTCATGATTTTCTTGCAACATTCTTATTTCTCTTCCCAATTTTTCTTCCACTTCTCTTATTTGGTTTTCAAAATCCTTCTTCAGCTCATCTCTAGCTTTAAGGCAATCTTCATGTTTATTGGAGGGCCCTGGTGGGGGCTCTCTGGCTGCACTCTCCTCCTCCCTCTCTTTGCCATGATCCTTCTTTTCCCCAAAGAAGGAATCTAGGGTTTGGTTACTGTTCTTACTTTGCTTCATATGCTTATTCTTACTCCTGGTTGGTCAGTCCGTGATTTTTTTTTTAATCTCTGTGGGGCTCTGCTTGCAGAAGGGCAAGCTCTGTCCCAAATCGCTGGGGTCCTCCCGGCTGCCGTAACCCTCAGGAAGGTGCTGGTTCCCTTTCCTACTTACTTCCGGCTCACTGGATAATGAAGACTCACAGGACTGAGGCCCAAGACCGCGATCTAGACCCAGGCCGCTCAATGCGAGAGCACTTGGCCTCTAAACAGTCACTTAGTCCCCCTGCTGTCTGCAGGCCGAGGGCACGGAAGCTGCAACACGGAGGCGGGCGCAAAACCTCTGCCTTTTGATTTCCAGCCCTGGAGGCCTTTCAGCCAGAGCACTTTTCTTCCCCGATTTCACAAGTCCCACTGACCTAGTTCTGAACACTGCTGCAGCTGCCACTAATCTGCTCACCAGAGGCTCCTTGGCTCCTCCCGTCCAGCTGCCCCCAGGGCTCAGCCAGGGCTTTAGGCCAGGCTGGTTTTGGTTCGAAGTGCTGATATGGTTCCTCATAGCCGAGCTGACTTTAGTGGAAAGTATATTTGTGTGCATTTTGGAGTTCTAGGATTAGTTTAGAGTCATATTTTATAGGTATTTTGGGGTGGCTACATGAGAGCTACAATATGTTGCTGCTCCTACGCTGCCATCTACTTCATTGAATTTCTAACCTCCTTCAAGATGTGATTCAAGAAGCACTACTTTTTTTTTTTTGAGACTGATTCCACCTATTTCACCAAGTCTGGGTTGGCACAGTGTCTTTGACCTACTGCATTTCTGACCTGGATTGATTTGCTCTTCCTTAGGTTTTCTGATGACCTTCTCCTCTTAGGGGCTCACCATATTAGTGCCAGACTTAGTGTGGACACACATTCAGCTTAGCTCACTTCAGCTCAGAATATCTGAGCTCAACAACCCCATCATCCTCCTTGGTAACAGAGTTTCCAGGTGTGTGCCATGAGGCACTAACTTCTCCATGATACTTTCTGATTCTTTCAACCCCTAGTGCCCTTCCTCCCTAATTAATTTTTACTTAACTTATTTTGTATCCATTTTGCGTGTATGTTTGTATGTATATATGTACACATTTACATATATAATGTGCATATGTGTGTTTACATATACACACACACACACACACACACACATATATGGTGTGTATATATGTCGATATGTATCGGTCTATTTGTTTTTTCTCCTGATAGCATGTGTATGCCTTTAGAGCAGCGGTTCTCAACCTGTGGGTCGCAACCCCTTTGGGGGTCAAACAACCCTTTCACAGGGGTCGCCTAAGACCATCAGGAAACACATATTTCCGATGGTCTTAGGAATGGAGGCACCGCTCCTCTATCCATCTTCAGGCAGGTCCACCCACATGTAGACATGCCCACATATGAGTATTAAAGGTTCGCAGCATTAGGAAGGTCGAGAACCACTGCTTTAGAGCAAGGGCTGTTAATTTTTTGTCTTTGTTTCCCAGTGGTTAGCAGTATTCCTGGCACATAATAGATGCTTAATATATAGTTGGTGATTGACTGAATGAAGAAAAGATTATTTGGGCTTGACAAATGAAAAATCTTCTTATTAGAACTGTCTAAAGGTGGAATTGACTATGTTGGAAGAGTGAATTTCCCATCACTGGAGGTCTTCAAGCAGGAGCTGAATGAATTATTTTTTAAGGATAGTACAGATGTTTCCCCACAGATACAAAATTGGTCCCTATGGACTTTGAGGTTCCCTTTATCTTTGATATACTGTAATTCCCTTCCTGTTCACAGATAGCAATGAATATCTGTATAAAATACAATTACAGGGATGTCATGACAATGCTGATTATAAAGAACATAATGCCATTCTTACCTGTTGGAAAGCATCTCAGAGCCTTGCAAGAGAAAAAAATCCTCTAGACCTCACTCAGCTTGGATCTTTTCACCACAAAAGTCTGTCCTTCAACCTTTTGTGGCCAGACTCCATCTCTCTATGTTAAAAGTTTGCATGTTTCATTCTGGACCAATAACTTGAATTCAGGTCCAGGGCTCATATGTCTGTTCCTCACAACCCCAGGAAAACATAACTCCTTTTTGGTCTTTCATTTCCACTTTTAAGTTATATGTAGGCATAGACTGGAGGGATGTGGGAGAGGTCCAAAGAGTCTTTCCATAGGTACCTGGACCTTTGGGAACTGACTTACCACTTTGTACTTTGTTATTAATTTGACATTCTAAGTTGTCTAAAAAATAAATTCTATTGTGCCTAGGCAGCACAAATAATTCTTTCTTCCCATATATAACTGATATGTTCCCTTTTATTGTAAGGCATTCTGAACTTTATACATTTCAAGATTTATGATTTTTCCATCTTTCTGTTCGGATGCTTTCTCTATGAACACATACTGCAACCCATCTAGCTTTAACACATGGTCATCATGAGTAGCTGTGGTCAAAAATTTTGTCATGTGGTTACTAACCTTTTGGTGATGAACTTCTTCATACTTAGTTAGGCTGATCCCAGACAACATACATACAGCCCATTACAGACTCTTTGTTCAAAGTCATTCTAGCCTGGTAAATACTTCTCAGAGTTTGTGTTGTAATTGAATAGTCTTCAAGAACCCAGGGTCTCTTCCTTCCCAGGGAGACACTGGGATAATACTTTGTTAAAAGTTGTGTTTCATTTAGGAACTCATTTTACCCAAATTCTGTTTTATGATGCTTAAGGAAGATATTTTGAGAAAGCAGTTTTAGACCTAAAATGCAGGCAAGACTTAGCCCCATAGGCCTTTCAGTTCTTACTTCTCTTTCCCTCTTTTTATTTATTTATTTTTGAACAGAGCAAGAAAGCAAACATTACAGAATGGCTCTTCAAAAACAGTCAGGCTACCAAAGCCATCTGATTTCTTATGTGGCAGTTACTGCCATTCTCATTAATGGTACCTTGCAAAGTGCTCCCTGTTTCTATAGCAACTATCACTGAACCTTACACCCCAAATTTATCTTGACAAAGGTTATTGTTGCTGCTGCCACTAATTGGAATTTTGTTGTTGCTACTATTTTTAGCTTATGCGGGGGAGGGGGGGAACACAACTTTAGTTTTAAATGTAGCATTAGAATTTTCAGCAAAAAAAAAACTTTCTAAGAGAATACAGATACCAAATTTGGGACATGAGTTGAATTCATTAGTATGCTAAGATAAAAACCTGTTTAGACCTATTTCTTCACTATATGGAGAACATATTCATAATTGATCTCTTCCCCTCCTTAAACTTGAAAAACTATTTTTTCATCCATCATGTAGCAATAGCTGAAATTGTACATAGTTTTTCTGGATTATAATTAGAGAATATTTGGACTTATGATCCAACTATTGACTAATGGTCGAGTTATTAATAAGAACACATTTATTTAGTGTTTTAAGAGTTTTAAAATAAATCATACAGAATATTAAGGTACCTTAGAATATTTTAGCTGTATAGAACCTTATAGAACTTCTGATTTTACAAATGAGGAAACTCTAGCCTGATATAGGAAATGGACCACCCCATAGTTACACACTGATTAATAGTAGATCTGAAAATAGAACCTCAGTATACTAACTAATCTGATGCTTTTTCAACACTCCTATTACAGTCTTTTGTAGAAATTTATTTCATAGCTTATTATTAATAGAAGCATTTTATCAGGACCACCCACAGTAACCAGGTTGGCTTTTTTAGGGAAGATGACAATCTTATTTTTCAGATTTCTGAAGATGGGAGAATTGGAGAGGTATGGCCATTTAGCCATTTAAAGACTGAAGAAGTGGTATACTGTGTGAAGTATTCTTTCAGAATCAGAAAACCAGAACTTAAGCCCTCCATTGACTATTATTAGTTATCTGATCTCCTATTTTTTGTGTCATGTTCAAATGTGCTAGACAAGACATCAATGCTCTTGTATAAATCAGTAATAAGATTTTTAATGAACAAAATAAGGTAACAATGTCAAGATTCAGCCCAAATCCCACTTTCTGGAAGAGACCTTTTCTTGTGCATCTGCAAAATTAGCTGGGCCTAGAGTTAAATTGAGAAAAAAAAAGAGCACTGACATTTTCTCCTTTCAAATTGCCTTCCATCTACTCTGTACGTATCTTATGTGTACCTAGTTATTTATTTTCTGTCTTCCTCAATATAATAAGAGGCCCTTGATGGAAGAGATTGTTTTTGCCTTTCTTGTGTCCCCAGTTCTTAACATAGTGCCGGGAACATAGGAAATACTTAATAAATGCTTGTTGACTAACTGATTATACATAGCACAGTACCAAGCATATATCTTTGGGGAATTCCATGGAGGCCATCATGATTTTAAACCACTAAACAGTATTCTTTGAACTCTGACATGCAACCTGCTTTGATTCTACCTGATAGTGTGAACTACCAGTCCCTGGCCCTCCTTTATTTCCGAAAGAAGAGTATGAGGTGTTTTGTCAAATTCCACGATAAAAACCAAGGTAAACTATTTTTCTTGTATCTTTTAAAAAATTTTTTTAAAATTTATTTTATTTACTTTTAGTTTACAAGATTCTATTCCACAATCCCTTGAGTTTCAAATTTTCTCCCCTCCCTCTCCCCCCCCCCCATGGTGGCATGTAATCTGTTTTTCTCGTATCACCTTCATCAATTAGTTGTATAACCATATTAAAAAAGGAAACAACATTAACATGGCCTGATTTGTTCTTGATAATACAACACTGCATCTTGGTAATCGCTGATTCTTCTTCTATGTGTTCACTAGACATCTTTTTTTTTGATTACCTAGAATTTTCTCAGTAATTAAAATAAAACCTATAGGCCTGTTGTTTGCATTTTTTCCATTTTCCCTTCTCTTTTTGAAAAATTAGGCTAGTTGCCTCTGTCTAATCTTGAAATACCACTACTTTTTTTCTCACGGTTTTTCAGATAGCACTAAGAGTAGCTTAGCAATCACACCTCCAATTCTTTAAGTGTTTAAGAATGTAGTTCTTCTGGACCAAGTCACTAGAAATTGGCAAGGGCAACTAGATACTGTCTCTTTACTTATATTGGATTATCTTTTAACTTTTAGCCATTAGTTCTGGTCATTTTAAGTGCAAAGGTCATGTTCCTTGGCAGAGAAGGCAGAAGGAAAATAAGAATTCAGTTGTTCTGTTTTCTCTGGTTTGTCAGGTATTATTGTCTCATTCACCCCAAACAATAGTCCTATCCTTTTATGATACATCTTTTTCTTCTGAGAAAGCTAAAAATAGGAACAAAATCTCTTTTTGTTGTTTTTAGCTTCCTTTGACAGCTTTAAACTCATTCTGAATTTTAAAACTTCCGATACTAGTTTTAGAGAAGCATATCACATTTCTATATCCATCTATATATTTTTATATCCATCTTCTGTTATTATTATAGTGAGACAGCTGGTAGTATAGAGGATGGAGTGCTGGGCCTGTAGTCAGGAAGATGTGAGTTCAAATTTGGCCTCGTACACTTACTGAGTATGGACGTTGGCTCAACCTCTGTTGGCCTCAGCTTCATCAACAGTAAAATGAGGATTGTAACAGCACTTACCTTTCGGTATTATTTTGAGGATCAAATGAGATTATGTGTGTAAAGGGCCAAGCATAGTGCCTAGCACATAGGCACAGAGATGGTGCTATATAAATGCTAGCTACTGCTGCTGCTACTACTACTACTACTACTACTACTACTACTACTACTACTACTATTACTACCACTGCTACTACTACTCCTACTACTACTGCTGCTACTACTACTACTACTACTACTACTACTACTACTACTGCTACTACTACTGCTACTACTACTGCTGCTACTTCTACCACCACCACCACCACCACCACCACCACCACCACCACCACCACCACCACCATCACCACCATCATCATCACTACTTGCTCTTGATTCTATAAATATCTTTTGAAAATAATAGTTGGTTGATGAGTTCTTTATCCGTCTCTTCAGATGACTCTTTCTTTTCCCCATTGGCATTATTTCCATTTATTTCTTCTGAACTTTACCCTTTTGAATTTAATCCATGGAATCCTGTTCATCTTTCCTGTGGGCTTCTTGGAATCTTCTGTCCCCGTTTCATGTCAGACTATGCTTGGCATTCCTCTTTCATTTCTTCTAAGTGGAGTTATCAGTTTACCCCAGAGTTGTTAAAAATTAATTTCTTCCCTTTAGTGGGAATCAGATTCTGAGTAGCATTTCCCTTTGTTGGTCACTTTACCTTTGGAAAGATCAAATTTTCATGAATGCAAATCAAGACGTTATCAGCTTCTCTGGAAGATGCTTCTGAACGTGTCAGATGCCAGAACATTTTAGTATCTCTTCCATGATATTTGTAACTATTAGGAAGAGATCAGCTTAAAAAGTCTAGATGAGGGCAGTGAGTGTGAGGAACAGCAACAAACGGATACAAAAACAGCCCACAACAAAAAACACAACAAAATATTGCCCTGACTGATTGTGGTTAGATTTGGC
This sequence comes from Pseudochirops cupreus, assembly GCA_028627135.1. NCBI lineage: Eukaryota > Metazoa > Chordata > Mammalia > Diprotodontia > Pseudocheiridae > Pseudochirops > Pseudochirops cupreus. The sequence goes on along the minus strand of JAQQSU010006745.1, from coordinate 6,661 downwards.
AGTCCGTCAAATTAATGAATCAGTAGATGTATCCAAGATGTGTATTTCATATATCAAATTAGGAGGTCCTAGAATTAAATAGGAGGAAAAGAATTAGCTGTATGGAAAAATTGTGCCATGATTTCTGTTCCCCCAGGCTGTTTGCTGGCACGTCAACCTAACTTTATAACATCACTATCCTCCTGGTAATTCTGTATGATTATAAATATTGGAATGTCATAATCTCTGAAAAACCAAAATTGTGGATGACCCAGAGAGCAGTGGAGAAAGACAATTTGGGCAAAAGCACATTATAGCATATTGCCGGTGATCATCTGGTCAAAAATGGGAGTGTAAAAGGTATCAGTCAAGAATGCCCATTTGGAACACAAGGTATACTTGCTGTTCCTGTGATGCTTAGTCTCCCCTCTCTTGTGCCTCTGGGCTTGACTATCATCCTTGCCTGTGATGCTCTTCCTGCTTCTTGTAGCCCCAGGCTTCCTTTATGACTCAGCCCAGGTGCCGCCTTCTACAAAATGGCCTTTCCTCGTCCCTTCGGCAGCTAATGCCTTCCCATCCTAGGTTATTTTCCATCTGCTTTGTATGACTCTTACATATATTTACTATTTATGTTGTATCTCCAAACAGATCAAATGTTCATTGAAAGCAGGTACTTTTAAATTTTGGTCTATGTATCCCTAACATTGATTACAGTTGCTGGCCCATAGTAGTGTCTAAATAAATGCTTGTTGATTGGTTTACTCCTTTTTAGATACTTTCTCAAAGGCCATATGTTGTTAATGTGGTGCCATTTCTTGTTGATTAATTTAGTCCATCCTTTTCTCCACAATTTTTAATCCCCCTCCCCCATGTATGTAAGCAATGTCCTTCAAATTTTAAAATTTTCAAACTAAAACAGTTCCTTCCCAAAAGAACAAACAAAAAATAATGTTTATTGTTTCCTTTGTGGGGAACACTTTCAGATGCCATGCCGAAGAAAAAAAGAATATATCACAGGCTTACATTCTAATAGGAGACATCAGACACAAAGACAAATGAATATAAAGTAGCAGTCAGGTAGACAAGACAACAGACATTTAAGAGTGTACTGTGTGTCAGATACCTGCTAAAGGCTGAGAATGCAAATGCAAGCAAATGTATAATGTCTGAATTTAAGGAGCTTGTATTTGAATGACAGAGAACAATGCATTCTATACAGAAACCTGGAAAGGGGGGAGGAGAAGGTACTTACGAAGGAGTGACCATCATTGTGACTTCCCACACTGTAATTCCCCTTCCATGACACCACAACTCCATGTGTGTTGTCTCCCTGATTAGAATGGAAGCTTCTTGAGGTCAGGGACTATCTCGATTTTGTACTCCCCCCTACTTCCCTGTAGGATAAGATAACCAAGTGAGTGTATATGTTACTCCCTCCTTAAGCCAAATCCAGTGAGAGTAAAGTTGACTCATTCCTTTTCACCTCCCTGCTCTTTCCCTCTGTTGTCATCTGCAAAGTGATAATATGTGAACTACCAATTCAAGAGGGTTATTATGAAGATCAAGTAAAATAATCTGTGCGAAGTGCTTTGTAACTGTGAAGTGCTATTTAAATGTGTTATTAATAACAATTTAATCACTTGTATACTCTTTCTAACTATATTATAGCTTGCTAAGCCATCACATTAATGGTCAATGATTAATAGTATAATAACTATTAACAAAATACAAGGGCTTTATTTTAAAACATAAAGTGGCCTAATAGCACAGCATAAGGGACAGAGAATTAGCTTTGGGGTCAGGAAGACCTAGATTTCAGCCTGCCTTTGACATACCTTTACCTTTTACAAAGCGTTTAATTTCTCAGTATCTCTAGCCAACTAAACTCCCTAAGACTAAGTTTCAGAGCAAGTGAAGATCTGCATTGACAGAGGAGGTTTCTTCATCAGGAATTTCCACATCTGGATTCTCTAAACCAGTAAAATTACAAGTTTGTTTTAAAAAAGTCAACATTTGACTTAATCATATCTTCCATTATGGACTGTGAGGCTAGTGTCCAGATATCAGCATGTCTGATGTCATTTATCAGACATGCAGTCACCAGATACCTGATGCAAACCAGACATATGGGTTTCGGCTGGATAAAATGAAACCTATCATGTCACAACATGATATTATTAACTTTTTCTCAGAATTAGAAATGCCATAATGTTCAGGTTTGGGGAGGTGAGAAAGTGGATGTGTTGTGGCAGTGTTGCTTTCAGTGAGTGGGCTAAGAATCATTTCATCTATTGCCTTTTTTCTTTTTTTTAGGGACTTTTTTTTCTTTGTGATTTTTCATTTCCTTCCATCTGGCTTTGTGAGATTGTTACAGTATGAAATGTGAAATGAAGATGATGATAGTGCTGGTTGGAATACAGGACAGCAAATACTCACAAATTTTCTTTTAAAAAAAGGGAAGCATTTGTTATCTCTACTACTTCTTATGTTAGGAAAACCTCTGAAGCTTTCACATTTGTACAGCCCTGTACAGTTTAGAAGGTGCTTTTCCACTTGTAAGTTCTTTTAAAACCCACAATAACTTTACTAGGTAGGCCTAAGGAGAATAATTATTCCCATTTGACAGACTGAGGCTAAAAAGGGGAAGTAACTTCCTAAGGCACATAGAACCAGATAACGGAGGCAGTATTTGAACCCAGGACTTAAGATACAAACCAGAGTTTTTACTTTTTTCAATATATGATCAACTATTACCTGTTGTGATCATGGAATGAAGTACTTTCATTATTGAAATATTTTGGTTAATGGTTTTGATAAACAACATACTTGTATTACCAATTTGTAATGCCAGTTAAAAAAAATAGCCTAAAATTATATTTAACTTATTTTACTCTTTCTTTGACAACTTAGAAGGTTTGGGATTTTATAGAGACAGGAAATCATTGTACTCCATAAGAGGTTATAGGCTGTAACCTATAAAAAGGATTAGATTTTTTCTACTTGGTTACAGAAGGTAGAAGGCAGTGAAACAGGTGAAAGTTATAAAATGGCAAACTTAGTCTTGATGTCATGTAATAAATTCTCAACAGTTAGAGTTGTCCAGAAGTGGAAAGGGATATCTCAGAAGGTTGTGACTTCCTCCTTCATGAAAAGATTAAATGGTTGTTTTCAGATATATGTTGGAGACAAAGTTCTTTTTCAGATATGAGGAATTCTTATTTGTCATTGAAATCCTTTCAAACCCGGAATTTCTATTGTTTTGTGACTTGATAAGATAAAATTTCAGAGGTAAGATCTTACAGGCTATTTAGTATGATTTCCCTTTATTTTATGGAGGGTAGAAAACTGAACACTAAAGAAGAAATTTTCCCATCTATGATCACCTAGCAAGTTAGTGGCAGAAGGTAGGACTAGAATTTGCCTTCTAATTCAAAGCCAGAATTCATTAGAAGTTGAGAAACTCTTAAATCATAGTTTGCATTTTTTCTTTTCATAAATTGGTATTTCATCTCAATATATCTCTGCCTTCTTTTTAAAATTTTGAAATTTAATTTCCAATCTACTTTGGAACTTCTGTTGTGCAAAATTTTCAGTGCTGCATATTTGACTCAGATGCTGTTATATGAAAGACAACTGTCTCTGATTCTAAGATGAAATTGGTGAAGGAGGGAATGAACGGCTTTAAGAGGAGGAAGGAACTTCAGAGGCAAAAATGTTCAACCCATATCTGAAATAGGAACACTACGTATCATCTCCAACTGGTGATTATCCCCAGCCTCTTTTCTAATTTCTCTAACAACTGGCAAATTCACTATTGATCTTTTGAGATACTCTTATCTTCTGCAGAATAAGTCTGTCAGTAAATCCTTTCTTATATCGAGCTAACCCTAACCATTGTAACTTCCTATTTCTTCTAGCTCTCTTCTCCAGGGCCAAGCAAGTCTAATCCCTTTTCCACATGATAGCCCTTCATATACTTGAAGACTTTGATTATGTCAACATTGATTCCGTAAACATGTGTTCATTCACTGTTGAAAAAAATAAAGCATTGTTCTAGGCACTGGGGAGATAAAAAGCATAGACAGGATATGGCCCTTCTTCTAATGGCATTTACAATCTAGTAGAGGGATAAGACACAAAAACAGATAACCATAATACATAATATTGTTAACTCCATCCAAGACATGGAAAAAAGTACCACATTAGGCTCTAGATCTAGAGGCAATTTGTTATCCTTAGGTCCTATCATGAATAAAATGACATTTAAGTGGATCATTAAAGAATCTTTAAGGGACAGCTAGGTGGCATAGTGAATAGAGCTCTGGAGTCAGGAGGACATGAGTTCAAATCCGGCCTCAGACACTTGACACTAGCTGTGTGAACTTGGGCAAATCACTTAACCCCAACTGCCTTGCCTTCCCCCCTCCAAAAAAAAAAAAGAATCTTTAGCAATTCGATGTGTTCCATCTAACTCTTAGTCAAGCTAAACATCCACAGTTCCTTAAACTGATCTTCATGTGATGTGTCTCTATTTTTCTCACTGGTTTGGAACACCTTCCTTTCAACATGCAAGATCTTTCTTTGTTAATGTTCTTTCTAAAATATGATGCCCCAAAATAAACATAGTATTGTCTTGGGAATGTATTTGTTTGAGAAGAACACTAAATCTTCAACTGGTTTTATTTTCCATCTCTGTCTGTATGTTCTTTATCTCAAAGAACTGATTGCCCACCTTTACCTTCTAGTTGTTCTAGTTTTTAGGGCAGTGCTGCTTGTTCCAGAGAGTCTCAAAATCATAGATTCTCAAAACTGATTTCACTGGGCATCTGGTCTTGCCTTTACTGGAATAGGAATTCGCTTTGCAATATTCCTGTTTCTGTGTAAAGACCTCTAATAATGGAGATCCTACTCTTCATGCTTAGAGAAATTTTTCCATTTGTTTATATTTAAAAGAAAAAAAATTTCTGGTGAAGGTTTTCTCCTCCCACTTTGATTTACCTTTGATACTGTAATAGATAGGGAAAAAGAACAGCTTTGCTCTAATTCTTTAGATAAATCAATGAGTTGATTCAGGAGCATGTATTAAATGCCTATGATGTGCCAGGAACTGTATTAACTTCTGTAATACAAAGATAAAATGAAATAGTCCCTGTCTTTGATGAGCTTATATTTTGTCAAGGGAAATGTATACACAGAAGCAATACAATAATAAATATGTGCATGCATATACATATGCATGTTTTTAAAAAAATAATGCATCTTGAAGATATTAAAGCTTAAAACTATACTAAGTCTTTTAGGAAATCTTGTATATATGTAGCAGTATACATCTGTGTTATTGCCTCTTTAATATGTGGGCACTTTGGTTCTGAAAAGGGCAGGAAAAATACATAAGAACATTTGTGTTAGAAAAATTGATAGGAATTAGCTTGTGCAGCAGCATAGCCACTCAGATAAAATGTTGAGGAAAGAGATAGATTCTTCTGAAGATCAGATAGAGAATTTCTCTCTAAAATGAAGGTTCTGAGAAGACCATAAAGAAAGAATAAAGGCTGATGTAATGATGACGATGAGCCATTATTGTTCACCAGTTTATTTACTTGTGACTGTTTTTCCAGTTTTAAAGGTTATAACTTACAGAAGTCTAAGTGAAACAATTGCTTATGTTCTATGGGAAGATTGTATGAGGACTGTTGGTTTTATACCTGACAGAACAGTAGATTTCTTGAGGTTTGTCTCATAAGGTAAAGATGAGTCACTGACCATTGGGAAACTAATTGGAAGACATAAGAAGGAAGAAAAGAAAATATAAGAAGCCAGAGAAGAAACTGCAGGAAGAAATAGAAAGAACAAAAAAGAAGCAAGAGAGTCAAGTTGGTCACAAGATGAGTCATAAGAAGCTGGGAAGAGAAGACAAGTTAATCCTTCAGCTGCTATGATGGGAGCGTGCTGAGTAGAAGGGGATTAATTAATCAATCAACTCATTCGATCATCCCTTTATTTATTGCTGGCTCATTTATAGGAGCTGGTTAGCCGGAGTTCTGATAAGGAGAGCCCAATCTCTTAGTATCAGTTGGATTCAGAGCTCTCTGTGTTTATTGCTCTCTGGAGCCGTCTACAGGTTAAGAGGGAAAACCTCTCACTTTTGCCTGGTTTCCTTTTACTAACCTTTGTGGTTTAAAAAGAGAAAAATGGTGAGAAAGACTTTGTTTCTACTTTTCTGTGAGTGGAGACTTGACTTCTTGAGAGGAGATTGGACAAAGCAGAATCCTTTTAAGAGCTGAGTTCTGCTGGGCTTGTTTCTATTACCAGAGAACCAACCTGTAGCCTTACAATTCTGTGGCTTATGGGAACTTGCTTTTCATTAAATAAATGAACAGTCAATTCTCAACTCTCTCAGTTCCTAGAAAATGATCGAGAAGTAAAAAACTTGATTGTTGATACATTGAACCTATGGGAAATACAGAATTAGGTTCCCAGGACAACCAAAAACTGTATTCATTAGCTAGAGATTGCTGAAAATGTACTTTTCCGCATATAATTTTTTTTTAATTTTATTTTAGTTTGCATCATTCATTTCCACAAGATTTTGAGTTACATATTTTCTCCCCATGTTTCCCCTACCCACCACCCCAAAACAGCCATCCCAGTGTATCCCCCCTTCCCCAGTCTATTCTCTCCT
>JAQQSU010006744.1:0-13425 GCA_028627135.1 Pseudochirops cupreus | reverse complement strand
AAAAAAAAATAAAAGGGACATTAGGTTTCATACCTCAGCTTATTGATTTAGAGTTCTGTAGTAAAATCCTGGCCTTCAGCATAAATCCCCATTGCAGTATTGAAGTGACTAATAATTATCATCTTATTGAAGATCTAATTCTGATTGGAGAGTAGCTCTCAGGGCAGCCTGTTTCCATTTGGGGACAACTCTAATTGTTAGGAAGTCTTTCTTGAAATCTGCCTTCCTGTAACTTGTATCCGTCAGTGCAGTCTCTGTCTCTCAGTCCCTGCGATTGAGCAGCTCCTGTAAAGTAGATAGAGCGAAGTCTGGAAGACCTTGATTCACATGCTACCTCTGACATGTGACCAGGGCAAAATTACTTTCTTTATCTGAGCCTCAATTTTCTCACGTGCAAAATGAAAGAACTAATACCCGTGACACCTCCCTTTGTTGTGAAGACAGGAAGAGATAATACATGTAAAATAGTTTAACATTTGCCAAGCAGATGTCATTGTCTGCTATTCATATTTATAATGGCATGGAAAGAGAGTGTATAGGGTACCTGAGACAGAAAAGTCTTGAGAACTGTTAAATTTTAAAAAGACTAGAAACTCTGGGGCCAAACTAAAACAAGTCCAATGATATGACAGTCCTTCAAATACTTACTTTCACATCGAGCAACAGGGATTTGCACATAGTAGGCACTCAGTAAATTTTCAGTTTCTCAGTTGTGTCCTACTCTTCTGTGACCCCACTTGGCATTTTCTTGGCAGAATTATTGAAGAAGTTTACCATTTCCTTCTCCACTTCATTTTACAGATGAGGAAACCGAGGCAAATGGAATTAAGTGACACAAAGCTAGTAAGTGTCTGAAGTCAGATTTGAACTGGGGAAGATGAGTCTTCCTGACTCTCAGGCTCCAGCTCTATCCACTGCACCACTTCACTGCCCTAGGCACTTAATGAAAAATACTCATTGAACTTGAATGAATTGACTTTGAAGTCCCTTCTGCGTTTCAGTAGGGCTTTACATTTACTCCTAATTACCCCATCATCACAGCATTTTTAAAAAATGGTTTGGATTCCAATTCTGCCATCTAGGATATCATTTCTCTGTTGGCTTTGTGAAGGCTGTCTTCCTTTTTCACTTACCCATGTCTAGAAGGAGCTGACTGATCTTGTGCACTGTCTGCCCTTGGTCTGTCACTGGCTATTGAAGTAGGATGGTTTTCTTAGGGTCATTGTAATAATGTTTGTGTAGTCAGCATGGATTGAGTTGCCATGGATAACAATCTGTCACCTAATCTAGATTAGATTGTGAAGTCCTCAAAGGCAGGGACTGCTTTCTGTGAATCTCTGTATCCCCATCTCTTCGCCCCGGTGCCTGGCACATTTTCTGAGAAGGAAGAGAAAAAGAGTAAAGCTCTTCTACTCCAAACATGTACAACCTAATTTAGGTTCACAAAATTATCATGGACTTGTAGCCCTAAAATGAGAAGGGATCTTAAAACCCACTGGTCCATCCTCCTCATTTTTTACACATGAGGAAACTGAAGCCCACTTTTCCCATAGCATCCAAAGTTGTATGCTACTTCTTGCCCATAACTTTTTTATATCTAAATCAAGATTACATTCTATGTGTGACTGATCATTTATATATTTTTTTAAATAAAAAAATGGTCATTATGGTTATGATGGTAATATCCTTGAATATTGTAGTTCTTATAAATAAGCCAGGAATAAATAAGCCAGGGATTCCAGCATTGATTGATTGATTGATTGATTGATTGATTTGGGAAATCTTATTGTAGTTGGGTGTCCTGTATGTCCTCATGATGTCTAAATTTACTACATCCCAGGACCAACATGAAGGATACCATGTTCTCAAAGGAATTGATATTAGCTCTTTGGATGCAAAAATATGGTACATGAAGCAGAATACAGTCATATTGTTTCCAACTTATTTTTGCTTCATGGTGTTCTAGGTACATAATAGGTCTCTATTAATGCACTACTAATTGCAAAAACCTTATACTCAGTATACTCCGTATATGTAAATATAATCCTTTTTTAAATTAGTAATTTCATTTAAATTTAAATAAAGGCTTGGGGTACAAAGTTTTGAGAAAGTTTGTGGAGACTGTCTCTTAATTTTCTTTTTGTCTCTACTAAGCACCTAGCACAGTGCTTTGCAGATAGGAGGCTTTATAAATGCTTTTTGAATAGTATCCTAAAAGAATAAATTATCTTTTTTGTACAGTTGATTCGTGTCTAGAAAAAAAACACCAAAAAATATGTCAGTCTCTGACTCAAGAAGACTTGGGTTCAAGTGCAGCTGCCAATGCAAACCTTCCCAGGACCTGTGCAAGTCATTTAATTAATCATCTCAGTGTTCTAGGCAATTCTCTAAGACTGTGAGACAGCCCTGCCTTGTCTATCTGCATTGGTAGGAGTTTCCTCACCAGAAATTCCTTAAGCTAATGAAATCAGAGATAGGGAATAGGGAAGGTAATGAATGACCCATTTAATTAAGGTGGTAACTTGTAATACTTTAAATTAATTCCATATTTTTGTCTTTATAATTAATTGGTCTCCATTATTTAATCAAACATTAAGAGCCTACTATCTATCTTTGGGACCCCTCCCCCCCCCAAAAAAAATGGAGAAGGAAATGGAAGTATCTTTGCTAAGAAAACCCAATGGAAAAAACAGACCATGGGCTCATGAAGAGTTGGATGCACTGAACAATGAATTTATCTTTGTAGCCCCTATGTCTTAAAAAGCTCCTGACACAACCCTGGCATACATCAGGTGCTCAATAAAATGCTTGTCAAGTGAATTTTCTTCATTAGTACTTCATTTTTCACCATAACCCAGTTTGCATGCAACCAACAATGTGTTAAAGTACTTAGATCAGAGCTAACCCTAAACCAGAAGAAGTCAGATGGCCCGGTTTTGGTTCTGCTTATTGGTCTGGGCATCTTACGCAATTTACTTAACTTCTAAGCCTCAGTTTCTTCATTTGGAAAAAAAAATTAAACAAAAAAAACAACAAGGAGTACTAATAATACCCTACCTGCCTACTTGATAAGGTTGTCACAAAAATCTACTGATAGAAGGGTTCTGAAAGCGCTTTGTAAACTACAGAATGCTGTGATACAAATGTGCCATCATTATTATCCGAGGAAAAGGCAAAGAAAGACAGTTTGAGAAGACTGCTTGTAACAAAACAGAGCTATCTGTTATTTGAGTGCCTCTACAGCTTGACTCTACATTGTTAACTCTGGAGCATTTTGGTAAAAAAGTAAACACATAGATTGTGTATATGAAAGGAATCGGTAAGTAAGGTGAGTTTTCTTTTTTTCATGGACATTATTTCTTGATAAAGGACTAATTGCTGTATGCTCCCGTTGCTTGTATCTGCATCTGTGTTACTCATTTTTGTAGTTATCAAGTCAGTAACTAAGGTGATGCCTTAAGTTGCTACTTTCTTAGTTGTTGACTAAGGATTTTAGTATTTTGGCACCTTAAAGTTGCCTGGGTATTGACATTGACTTAGTACTTATAAGTACTAAGATATGACTGGAAAAAAAAGCATCTATCGATTCTTAATTAGGAACTCCTTTTTCTTTTTCTGCTACTTTGCTCTGTTTCAGTGGTTATTCTGCTTAAGTAGGCTTCCTTTTCTAGATATAATGAATATTGCATGTTTGTTATAGTGCTTTATTTATTAATACCAAGAACTTTACCTACCTTATCTTTTTTGTTCCTATGAATAACTCAAGTGAGTTGTGGCTTGATTTCCATTTTTAGGTTAGACTTGAGTTCTTTTCACTTTTTTTTGGTATCCTCAGGGCTTAACACAATGTATTAATACATAGTAGGCACTTAATAATAATTAGGGTTCAGAGTGATTAAGTGATTTGCTCAGTCACATAACCAATGAGACCTCTGTTAGGTTTCCCTGTCTTCCAGGCTTTTGCCTGATTCACGTGTGCTGATGCATGCTTCCCTGATAAATTTATCGAATGTAAACAAACAGTAATATTAACTCTAAGACTAGAAGGATCATATTTATAGGGATCTAAGTTTTTGGTTGGTTATTTTGAAACCTTGTGTGATGAATTCATTTGTCTTTAATCTCATAAATGTTTATTAATAAGACCATTAGATGAATCCCTAATAGCAAAAATTTTTATTAATAAAATAACATTGATCTTTCCTTTTAGTGTAGAAATTGGTGAAAGTGTGAGAGGAGAAGATGTCTACATCATCCAGAGTGGCTGTGGGGAAATTAATGATAACTTGATGGAACTTCTCATTATGATCAATGCTTGCAAGATTGCATCATCATCCAGGGTAACTGCAGTGATCCCATGTTTTCCATATGCCCGACAAGATAAAAAAGACAAGGTAGGTGAGAGATGTGGTACGTTGCAAATGCCAGTTCAAGTTTTCTCTTGCACAAATTTCATGAAATCTAACCATTGTAAACTGTTTTGGAGCTGTTAGAAGAGATGGACTGTTTTTGGTTTCTTCTGGCCTTTTCCAAAGATTTTTTTGTGGTTTTTTTCTCATTTTTTCCCCCAAAGATCTTTGCATCATTCTATAATTGAACATTAGATTACATTAATATTTGTAGAAAGAGAAAAGAAATAGACGATTTATTTGTACTCCTTCAAAAGTGAATTTTAGTAGGCAGTTGTTAAAAATCCCATTGCTTCTTTTTCTTCCCCTAAAAAGAGACTTAAAACGACTGAACAGCAAATTAACAAGGAACTCATTATTTATCAAGGCATCCTGGTGCATTGTTAGACTGTTCTAAATTGTCTGAAAGTTATTGCATATTGTAAACTGAACTCCTTTATCTCCCTGTGGCTTCCACCCTTTGGTTCTAGTTCTTTACTTCAAAATAACACTGGGTCTGCTGCTCTTATCCACATGTTAATTTAAACATATGAAAATAGTTAAAATATGTTACCATTTGCCTTCCCTTATCTGGACTAAACATCTTCAGATCTTTAAATACTACTAACAGCATTGTTTCAAGACCTTCCCCCCCCTCCAAGTCACCCTCTGTGGACATTTTCTAGTTTGCCCAGATCCCCTCCCTCTTAGAAGGTACTGAACGCAATGTTCCTTCCACACTCTCTGACCATGAACATGGAGTGATTAGTGTCTCTTTTGATGCAGTTTTGTTCAATCCAAATTCAGTACCTTACGTTTATCCCTGCTAAATTTCATCTCGGTTTTTATCCAGTCAACCCAAACTGTAGATTATTTCCAGTCTTGTTTCTGATACCAGCTTTGAGGCATCTGTAAGTTAACTTGTTATTCCTTCTGTGTCTTCATGCAGACCCTCCCTTCCTCTCCTGTCATTAATTGTGTAACAGAGAAGGTCTGGGCCTCTCTCCCAGAAGCAGGCTTGCTGCATTACCCCTCGGGGTGTTTCTAGGTGGTTACCCCAGGGTAGCTTTTATCCCTACTTCCCTCTACTTGAATTCCACCAGCAGGGTTTCCGTGTTAGCTGGCTGCTGCCAGTTACTAGTATCATAGTTCCATTTAGCCACTTAGTGTCTATTAGCTTTTTTAAAAATCCTTCAAAGATAGAGAACAAACTCTCCCTCCTTGTCCCTTCTCTCAGCCCAACCCTTCAGGGCATGCTCTCCCTTGCTCCCCCTAGGGGTGTGGTGGAGTAGGCTCAAAATTATCTCCATTCCTATATAGCATTGATTTATGTCCAGGTGTGCCATGACTGCTACATGAGCCTGTCTCAGCTATCACTGACTTGGATCCTGAGCACTTCTTCCAGGGTTCATTCCTTCCTCCTAGAGGCATTGATTCTGCAAACCTGGAATTAAGAATGATCAGGAGTTCAAGCAGACTCCACTGCCTTCATAACCTGGGGACACTGATAGCTCTGCTGACTTCATATCTGAACTCAACAAGTTGCTAAGGAACCATCTGTTTCTTTTGAATTCAGTGTCATAGGCTCCATTCTCTTCACCAGGCACTGTCAGTTAGCTCCCCCAAGACCTCTGTGAGTCAAAAAGTAGCTGAAATCTGGCAGAGCTCTTTTGAAGGTCAGGGTTGGGTGGAGGGTTTTATATTTTCATTAAAAAAGAAAACCAAAAAAAAAACCACCTTGGCTTTGTAATTCTGTATATTCAATACAGTTTCTAACAGAGCAGTTTTAAGACAGCATCTTAATGTTTATAGTCAATTGTGGAAAATTTATTTTAAGTCCTATGTTAAAGTAATGAGTCAAGTACCAATGACCAAATTAGAACTGATATAATTGTAAACTGGCTGTATATGATAGACTTTCACTTGCTATTTTATAACATCCGTATTTTGTTTAGAAAATATTAAATGCAGATGTAATGGGTTGGAAAAAAAATACAACCCAAAAGCCTTCTCTTCCACATGTGATTAACTAACTAGAACCAGTCCTATAACATAGCATGAACTTCACATCAGCACCCAAGGAGATGCCTTTTGAGGTTCTCTGGGCATTGGCCAGACCTCAGTTTAGTTCTGTATTTTCTCTGTTTGGGATGTCCGAAGGCAGCTATTCCATATAACTGTCACGTAAAAAATTCCACCAATAGCAAGTTTTAAACAATGTAAAAACAATGTATTCATCATGATTTTGTTGTTGGGAAGCTTATTTAGCCATATACACTATATTATATTCTCTATCTGAAATGGTCTAAAATAAATTTTTTTGTGTATATTTAGTGTGGTAATATATGTAACATGTTTAATATGTAACACATAAAGAACAAATCTGTGGACCTGGCATATTTTAAAAGAACTCATTAGCCAAATAAGCATTTGTTCAGCAAGATAGCATAGTATATTATTATAAGATTACATGTTTTGGGGGGTATAAGGCTTACTGATTATTTTGGTTCTAATTATACTTTGAATTTTTGCTTAAGAGTTTTGTGTTTAAATGCTTTTGGTTTCATCACACTTGGATGATTAGAACACCTTAATTTTGTTGGCCACTTTTCCTCTATACAGCTACATTTTAAAATAAAGTCTAATTTTTGAATCCCAATTTAAATTTAGAGGGAATTGTACAAAGCAAGGAAAATTTCAAGGTCAAGATGTCCCCAGAGAAATATTAAGGTTATCACATCATCAATTGTAAGATTATATAAAGAGCCTATGCTTATTTTTAAGTCAGTGCTGTATACCTCATTATACTGAATTTCCAAGGCCTACTCAACAATCTTCGATTTTGCTGTGGTTTCATGACATTGTGACTCAGAATTCCATGGGCTTTTGATTGAGGCTTATCATTTAGTTATCTGGAAACAAAATTCTTAATCAACAGATTTTCGTTAGCCTGCTTATACAAGGCATTGTGCTAGAATCAGCGGTTCTCAACCTGTGGGTTATGTTCAATTTGTAACAATGAAATTACATCCAGCATATCAGATATTTACATTATGATTCATAACAGTAGCAAAATTACAGTTATGAAGCAGCAACGAAAATAATTTTATGGTTGGGGGTCACCACAACATGAGGAACTATATTAAAGGGTTACAGCATTAGGAAGATTGAGAACCACTGTGCTAGATTCTTTAGGAGATACAGGGAGATACAGTAAGTCCTTTTTACCCTGACAGAGTTTAGAACCTAGTTCAGAAGATATCTCCCCTATGAAATTGTAGATGAGACAACAGGTCAAGAAACGTCAGCAAAGGAAGTTAATTATAATTGTCTAATGAGTGATAGAGTTAATGTTATGTAATTCAGAGAAGAGAGAGATAATTTCCACCCCAGGTAAGGGTGAAGTCCAAAGAGGAGGTAAGATTTGAGCCTTCGAGGGATAGAGTTTTGTTTTGGGGAGAATGGGTAGTGATGTTAGACATTCTTAGCTGGAGAATATCATGAGCACTAGCGTGATAAAGAACAAAGCAGGAAACATTTTCCGTCAATAAGAAGTTCAGCAGAAACAGTGAAGAGGAATGGTTAGAAATAAGGATAGGGTGGAGGAAGACTGAAGCTGCACCATGTATACTTTGGATTTTAGGGTAAGGAATATTTGTGTCTTCTCTTGGGCAGGTGAAAACTGATGAAGGATGTTGACAGTGTTATAAAGATAGTATTTTAGGGAAGATTGCAGTATTCTCTTAATCTAAAAGGAAAATATCCCTGACTTTAACATGGCCTCTTCCCCTTCCCTTTATTCCTTTCCCCGCAAAAAAGAAAAAGATATATAACTGATTTGCTAGTAAACTAATTACGTGACCTTGTCACTTTGACTCTTTCTCAGTTACCTCATCTATAAAAATGAGGAATTTGGAGTAGATTATCTCCAAGGTCACTTCCACCCCTATGATTCTAAAGCTATAATTAATGCACAAAAGGCTTTTAAAAGCTTTAATATTTCCTTAAGCCTGATTTACCATTACTTTTTAGTTTTACATTTTCCTATCATTATAACTCCTTCAACTTTGTTTCTTTTAAGTCAAATTTGTTGTTTTTTGTTCTGTGTGTAGATCTTGAAATAGATTTTTTTTTTACACTTGGGCTACCTGCAGCTCCTAAGTTTGAATTCTTGCCCTTTTATCTGAATGCATTTACTCATGGTTTCCATCTTTTGCCACTAGATGGTACTTGTGTGTGAATTTAAGGCCAACTTCCCATTTTTAACTATTGAGATTGGGGGGGGTGGGAGGGAGGCAGGCAGTCTCATGTTCTTATTCTGTAGATAAGTTATAAACTTAACCCATTTTCTAAAATAATTCCCATTTCTTGCTCACATCCTTTGCACTTTGAGCCACAGCACTGCCAGCTATGTGGAAGTTGAATTCTTCACAGCTGTAGCCTGTGTGTTTGTATACTACAGATAACTGGTTTTCTATGAGACCAATCTGTAGTACGAATTTCACAAGTAGTATTTTCTTTTTTTTCTTTTAGAAATGTGGATGTCTTTCACTTCTTACAGCAGTGGCCCCCTACGCAACTCACCTTTATTTGTAACAAAGAATATTGTATAAAAAAGAAATAGAAAAAATCACTTCAGTAAAAACCAACCAGCATATCAAGCAAATCCTAACAGTATTCTATACTCTTGTTCCTTAACACCTACAAAGAAGGAAGTGTATTTTCTCAACTCTTTTCCAGGAGTATCTTTTTTGTTGTAATTACATAGCATTCAGTTGGGGATGGGAGGGAGGGTTGTCCTTTATTTTTACACTGTTGTAATAATTTCATATATTGTTTTCCTGGTTGTGCTTAATTCACATTGCTTCCATTTATTTATCTTCTGGTGGATTTTCAAATTCTTACTCATCCTTTCTTAGGGTAAAGGAATATTCTTTTACATTTGTATACCACAGTTTGCTTAGCTATATATTGACAGGCAGCTGTATCATCTTCTTGTCCTTTGGTCCTTTGTATATTACAGTATTTATGGCATCTTTCTCACAGATGATTTTTCAAGCAGAAACCAACATCCCATGAAAAGCTATCTACACAGGTCAACCTACTTTCTTTTCAACTTTTTGTAATCTGACTTTTGACCTCATTGCTCAATTGAAACTGCTTTCTCCATAGTTACCAATGATCTCTTTTTTTTTTTCCAATGATCTCTTAATTGTCAATTCTGATGACCTTTTTCTCAGGCCTCTTCTGCTACATTTGACACTGCTGTCCTCAGAATATTCTCTTTTCCAGATTTTTGTGATCTTGCTCCTCTGGTTTTCCTCCTACCTGACTGGCTACAAATTGTAGATAGGTTCCCATTTCTCTTCAGGGTACCCACTATTTATTCTTCCAGTCTCTCTGGTTTGTAATGTTAATCCTTTACTTTCTTGATCTCTTTCACTCTGTATATCTAGTTAGTTGCCAAATCTTTGCCCTAGGCACTCCCTACTCCAGTCTATTCTCCACATAGCCACAAAAGTGATTTTCTCTAAGTACAGCTCATTTCTCAATGTAATAAACTCTAGTGATGACTCCCTGTTGACTCTAAAAAGGTTTATAAACTCCTCTGTTTGGCTTTGCAAGCCCTTTACATCTTGTTCCCTAGCCTACCCTTTCACATTCATTTTACGTTGCTCTCTTTCCTGAACTCTGTGGTCCAGACAAACCTGCTTAACTCTCTGTTCCTCACACAGTACTATTTTTGTGCCTTTGTACTGGTCATCTCGTGCTCTGAATATATTTCCTTTTCCACCTGCCTCCTAGAATCGCTCATATCTTTCAAGGCAGCTTAAACACCACCCTTTTATGCAAGGCTGATTCTCCCCATTCACCCCCCTTTCCATTTGCTAATGCCCTCCTTCCCTAACTTTCATGATGTCTTCCAACAAGTGCTGTCATCACCTCTGAGGCCTCTTCTCTAATCCTGCTCCTTTTTTCTTACATTCTTCTGGGAAGGAATGAATGGCCAGATGTACTAGGAAGAGCCATTACTTAGTATTTTTTGCCATATGCACATCAGCCACCTCCGATGATAGCATTTCATCATAGTTTTCTTCATCTTTACAATGAGGAGGTTAGATTAAAGTGATTCCTATGTGATCTGTACTCTTATGCATTGAGTTAAAGCTGCTTAAGGAATATACAATTATGGACATTAGAAATTAGACCTATAAGTTGGAAACCTTAAGTAGAAAAGTTTCTTAACTACCATGTCTTAGAGTTTTATAGTAAAATATTTAAAGTTCCTTGAAAAGTTCCTGATACAAATTTTAGTTTACAGAATGATGGCACCATATACTCTTTTTATGAATATTACATATCTGGTTTCCTATAACCTATTTTCTTTGATTTTCTAGCCTTGTACTTAGTTTGATTTTAGTCTTTACAGTTGAAAAATGTAGTGGAGTCATTTATAATCCCTTTTCACTGTTGTGTGGGATATACCCTTTTTTTTTTTTTTATTAGAGTCGTGCTCCAATTTCTGCAAAACTTGTAGCCAATATGCTTTCAGTGGCTGGGGCTGATCATATCATCACAATGGATCTCCATGCTTCTCAGATACAGGTACAGTCTATATACTGACATAGCACTAATGGTACTAACATGAGTAACCCCCTAGGTGGCTGTTGTAAGTTCAGAATTGTTAATCAGAAACTAAGAATTACTGTTCATCTGTGTAATAGACCTCAGATACCTGACACCAGAAAGCTTGTGATTTTCATTAGTGTTAGTATTTCCTCTGCTAACGGGAGCCACAGGCCTCTCTAATATTAATCACCAACCTTTTGATGGTGAGACTTTTTGAAATTCTAGGTTAATCTACATTGTAAAGGCACATTATTCATCATGGGATTGACTGCTCTGTATAACTTTGTTTGAGACCTTCTAGAGATACCAATAAATGATGTTTTATTCAAATAAAATGATTTTTGTGAATCTTGGGGGTGCCTATAAGTGAAGATGAAGCATCAGAATAGTGTGTGAGTGGAAGACAAATTGTTAATGTCTTTTTTATCTGAAAATGGGATTTCATCAGTGTAAGGAACTTCTTGCACAAATATAGATGACTCCACTGCTCCTTTTAGCCTCAGAGAGTTGCCTAGGTCCTGACAGGGTATGTGGTCACTTCCTGGTCCACTGTTTTGAACTGTGGGTCTTCCTGTCTTCAAGACCAGTTCCCTCCACGATGCTCTGCTGCCTGTCTTTAATAAGATGTGCTTTACAGACAATTTTGGGCCCTGATGACTGCTTTAATCTTTTTTACTATCATCACAGGGGTTTTTTGATATTCCAGTGGATAACTTGTATGCAGAACCTGCAGTCTTGCAGTGGATTCGAGAAAATATTGCAGAATGGAGGAATTGTATCATTGTATCCCCCGATGCTGGTGGAGCTAAAAGGTACTGTGAAAGGGGTACACATAACTTTCTGGAGTGGACTTTTAGAAGTTGTTTTTCATATTGTCACAGTAATGTAAATAGACTTGTAGGAATTACAATTCTTTTATATTTTTATTGATGTCATAGTTTTCTCTCCTATGACTTCTCCTGTCTCTTCCAAAAAGACATCCCCTATAACACAAGTCTTTTTTTAAAAGACAAAAAAAAACAAAACAAGAAGACTGCAGGATCAAAACATTGGATAATTCTGAAAGTATACATAGTACCTGTGGACCTCCAACCTCCATGAAGGGATGGCTTGGGGCTGTCCTCTTACATTTCTCTTCTTTGAGTCATACTTGACATTTAAGCTGCAAGTCTTTACTAAAAAGCTGTAGTACTTGTTACGTAATTGCTCATTTTAAAAATCATTCTTAGCTGATGCTTTGTTGTCTTAGTTTTAAACTTCTTCCTAATTTCTCTTTGTATTTGCCTGTTTTTCCCTCATTTACTCCCATCTGAAAAAGTTTCCTATTATTTAGTTAAGATCTTGCTTTTAAGTTACACATTTGAGCATTGCAGTTTAATAAGTACTGTGTAATATAAGCTGGCTTAGAGAAAGAGCTCTGATATGGGGTCAAGGTCTTAGAAAAGTCTTTAAAACTTTCTGGGACTCATTCCTCAACTGTAGAATGAGGGCATTGGATTAATTGATACCTGAGGACCCTTTCATTCTAAATTTATGAATTAACTTTTAACCTATAAATTATTTTCCTTTAGTGGACAAGTTTCTAAATATTCAACAGTTGTATTGAGGTGGAAGGGCATTGCTTATATTTTATGTTTTTGGTTTTTTTTACTCCTTTCTGTACTATATTTTAAAGTGTTTGCAGATGAAATTTTAAAAAATCTTTAGAGTTTCATATAGACCCTTAAAGAGAATCTGTTCTGTAAATCTGTTTTTTTTTTAATCAAGCCCAGATTTTAAAAAAAAATTATTTTTATTTTTTTTAGTCTTGGTAAGGAAATTAAAGTGTGTTACAAAAGTAGCTGCAATCTCAGTAATTTCTGCCAGGCAGTTAATAGATCTTACGTTCTTTCTGGCTAGATAAAGATTAATAAAGTGAAGGAAGTTGGAGGTGATGGCATAACCAGCTCTTTCTGTTTTAGAATGTAGGTGAATGGGGTATTAAAATACCACTTCTAACAAGTCTTGCATCTACTTTTGACCAATATCACATTTAAATCAGTTAGGAAAATTAGCAGATGACTGCATGTCCAGGATGAGTGCTGCTAGGCACTGCCCTCCACATAATGGGGACATTGACAGCCTTGGTTCTTTTTGAGACCAAGTTCCCTCAACAACATAATGAAGGAATTTAGAGATGGTTTCTAAGGTTCCTTCCAGTTTTTGAATCTCTGATCTTGCGATGTTCCTGAGGCATAGGTCAGACCATTCTATTTCTTTGCTCAAGAAGCTCCCAATTACCAGTGAGATAAAATGAAAACTCCGTGTTTGTCCTTCAGAGCTCTCACCATCTATCTCTTCAGGCGGATTATTTTCTCCACACACTCTATACTCCAAATACACTAATCTACTATAAATATAGTATCCT
>JAQQSU010006743.1:0-13425 GCA_028627135.1 Pseudochirops cupreus | reverse complement strand
ATAAGAATATAGTTCATTTCTCAAATGATAAATGGTCAAAGGATATGAGAAGGCAGTTTTAAGATGAAGAAATTAAAGCTATCTATAGTCATATAAAATTCTCTAAATCACTATTGATTAAAGAAATGCAAATCAAAACAACTCTGAGGATTGGCTCATATGACAGAAAAGGAAAATAATAAATATTGGAGAAGCTGTGTTGCTTCATACATACATTTTAGCGTGTTTTTCAAGTGAAATTTCTTTTCCTATTCCTTTAAGGCATCAGAATATTTATAATAGGGCTAATAATTTATATTCTTTGACAGGTTATTTAAATATTTTCCTTTCTTCAAAAGTACATTTAAATTCTTTTCATTGCACCATATGAAAAGACAATATTTTATATTGTTCACATATTTGTATTTAAAGAGCTTTAAAGAGTTACGTGTTGTGTGTGTGTATAGTTAACTTTTATATTTTTTCAAATTAAAACTTAAGATGAACATATTATGGCATAAGCCTGGTTCTGAAAAAAACAGAAATCAGATACTAAAGTATGAATTTTTCTCCTTGAGTTGGGAATCTCTTATATTCTGTTACTCTGACTAAAGAAAAAAAATCCTCACGTGCCATCATCTACATGAAGGCTTTTCTTATCTCCTATATGCTAATAATTCCCCCTACCACCAAAAAAAAAAATTACCTTGAAACAGAAGTCCAGAGGATAAAGAACGTACAAGAAAAATAATGAAAAAGCACAGATTGTTCCTATTGACCATGATGAAAGCACTGTTCCTCGACAGAAATTGCTATGGGTTCTTTCTTATTTGACATTCATATAGAAATGAGTGTTAACCATAGACAATCAATTAAAGGATTTCCCCTATACCTTCTCAGGAAGGTTTTAGAGTACCTGCATACCTCCATGATAGGACAGCCATGCCATTATCCCATCAAATAAATTGGGTAAACTCATCAAATTATTCAATTGCTCACCTGATTAAATTCCCCTCACCCTAATACATTTCTTTGGAGAGGGTAGGATACTTAAAGATTTTTCAATTCTTTGTTAACAATATAATGAAGAAGTTTTGTTATTCATAATATAAGTATAGATAAGGAAGGAAAGACTGAACCTCAAGTCAGAAAGACCTGGGTTCAAATCCTGCTTTTCACAGTTATTGATTTTGTAACCCAGCATAAGACATGTCACCTCTCTCAGTCTGTTTCTGTGAAATATAAATAAGAATAGCACGTAACTCATAGGATTATTATGATGATTACGTTAGATAATGAATAAATATAATGAATTTTATATAATGTGGTAATGTTTGTACACTAATATTCCTTAAATTGAAATTGTTCTCTTCAAAATTGTCAAAGATATTTTAGTTGAAAAATCCAGTAGTTTTTTTTCTTTACAACACCCTTCTTAGCAATTGATTTTCCTTGAACACAGATATGATCACATTGCTCCATGACTCATGAACCTCTAGTAGCTTCATAATTCTTCTAGAATAAGAAAAAAACAAACCAACTCCTTTATTTCTCATTTGGAACCCTTCGCAACCTTATCCCAACCTGTATTTCTAGCTTCATTTTATGGTTCTTTGCATTGGCTGTCCCACGTGACTGGAATGGACTCTCTCATCATCTTTGTCTCACAGCATCCCTCTCTGCCTCCAAAATTCAGCTCAAAAATATCTTTCATGGGAAATTTTTTCTGATCTTGTCAACTGCTAGTGACCTCCCTCACAAACTAAATGATGTTCAATACTTTATTTATTCACTTTATATTTATTCTGTCTCTCCTCTTTAGAACATAAACTCCTTGCAAATAGATATTATTTCATTTATGGCATTTATATATCTAGCAGAAAGTTAGACATTTGACAAATGCTTGAGTGACCAACTAAAACATTTGAAATAGTGGAATACAGTTTTTTGTATACTCTTTTTTCTCTTATTTTTTAAAAATGTTATTGCTTTCTTTTGTTTCTCTTCCTAGCAGTCTAGCCCCTCCTCAGTCTCCTGTGCTAGATTATGATACAGGTCCCTTCCTTTAGGGCAGCTAAGTGGCATAGTGGACAAAGTGCCAGTCCTGGAGTCAGGAATACTCCTCTTCCTGAGTGCAAATTCAGTCTCAGTCACTTACTAGTTGTGTGACCCTGGGCAAGTCACTTAGCCCTATTTGCCTCAGTTTCTCATCTATAAAATGAGCTGGAGAAGGAAATGATGAACCATTGCAGTATCTTCACACACAAAAAAAGCCAACAACAGCAAAAACCCAAATGAGACCTTGGAGTGTTGGAAATGACTGAAAAATTACTCAATAACAGAAACCTTACCTTTAACAGTGTTTTGATGTTCCCAAGACTGTACAAAACCCATTCTTTTTCTTTTTCTGTATCCTCATTATTGACATTTTTAACAGTTGTTATAGATTCAATTATCCTTTTTTCACTTGACATCCAGATCTTCATATCTAATCCTAGCCTCTGTGGTGAGTCCCAGTTCAACATGACCAATGGCCTAATGGAAATTTCAAACTAATAATTTAAACTGTTAGTCTCAGTTTCCTCAGTTTCAGAGAGAGAAAGAGAGAGACAGAGACAGAGAGACAGAGACAGAGAGAGACAAAGACAGAAAGACAGAGAGAGATACACAGAGAAAGATGTGTATAATGTGATATAATACAAAAGAAATAGATTTGAAGTCAAGTATCACCTCTGTAAATTACTAAAATTGTGAACAAGTGTGTCACTTGCTGTTTCTGACATATTCATGCTTGTCAGGTGTGTAGGTATGGCTAGACATACCCTAATGTTTCAAAAAATAATATTTTGTTTCTATTTTTGTCTAATTAGAGAATAAAGTTTCATATTTAATTAAAATAATTTAAATTTATTTAGTTTAATGGATGAAATTATGTCATATTGAATAGTAAACAATGACCTTAAAAATAAAAATATCTCGGAGAACAAGGAATAATTTACTTGTCAGATTTATGGAGAAGAGAAGAATTTATGACCAAACAAGAAATAGAGAACATTACATACCACAAAATGAATAACTTTGATTATAATAAATTGAAAAAGTTTTACAAACAAAGCCAATGTAACCAAGATTAGGAAGGAAGCAGAAAATTGGGAAATAATTTTTACGACCAGTATCTCTGACAAAGGCCTAGTTTCTAAAACATACACAGAACTTAGCCAAATTCATAAGAATACCAGTCATTCCTCAATTGATAAATGTCAAAGGATATGAACAGGTAATTTTCAGACATCAATAAACATATGACAAAATGCTCTAAATCACTATTGAGTAGAGAAATGCAAATCAAAACAACTCTTAGGTACCATATCTTACTGATCAGAATGGCTAATGTGACAAAATAGGAAGATGATAAATGCTGGAGAAGATATGGTAAAATTGGAACATTAATGTATTGTTGGTGAAGTTGTGAACTGACTCAACCATTCTGCAGAGCAATTAGGAACTATGCCCAAAGGGCAATAAAAATGGGCATATCCTTTGACTCAACAATACCACTTCTAGGTCTGTATCCCAAAGAGACCATAGAAGTGGGAAAAGAATCTTCTGTAATGGTAAGGGAATTTGAAGATCTTCCCTACACCCATGTGTACTTTTTGTGGCAGCAAAGAATTGAAAATCAAGGGGGTGCCAATCAACTGGGGAATGGCTAAACAAGTTCTGGTATATGAATGTAATGGAATACTATTGTGCTATAATAAATGAGGAGCAGACAGACTTCATAATAACCTGGAGAGACTAATTTAATCTGATGCTGAGTGAGGGGAGCAAATCCAGGGGAATACTGTACACAATTACAGACATTTCATATATATGATGACTGACTTTGATAGACTGGATTCCCCTCAGCAATGCAAGGGTATAAGACAGCTCCAAAGGACTCATGATGGAAAAGGCTGTCCACATCAAGAAAAAAAATTTATAGAGTCTGAATGTAAATTAAAGCAAACTACTTGCTCTCTTTTTCATTTTGTTTTGTTTTGTTTCTTCCTCATTATTTATTCCATTGGTTATAATTCTTCTTTACAACTTTACTAATATTTAATGCGAATGTATATGAACAATCTATACCAGATTGCATGCTGTCATGGTGGGAAGGGTGAGAAGAGGGTGGGGGAGAAAATTTGGAATTCAAAAACTTGTGGAACTGAATATTGTATACTAATGGTAAATAAATGTTAAAAAATAAAAATTAAAAAACCCTGTGAACCCAACTGAACAAACTTTATTAGGCATGACAATTTTCTCTGATTCTCAGTTTCTTCATCTTAAAATGAAATTGGTTAAAAAGAGTTCTTAAGGAGGCAGCTTGATGGCACAGTGAATAGATCACTGGCCCTGGAGTCAGGAGGATCTGAGTTAAAATCTGGCCTCAGACACTTAATACTTACTTGCCATGTGACTTTGGGCAAGTCACTTAACCTCAATTGCCCTGCCTTCCCTTCCAAAAAGAAAAAAAGAGTTAAGGTCCCTTCCACATCCAACTCCTACAATTTTGTAACTAAATAAGTTCAAGGAGCTTTTCATTTACTAAAAATAAAAGTAATTCTAAGTTTGGTGTTTGTTATAGAGCTAAAGCAATATCTTTTCTATCATACTGCCTTTGATAGTGAGGTCATGTCTGTTAAATGTCTTTTAATCGATCATTTTTCAAGGTGGCACAGTATTGTTGTACTACAATTTGAATAAGCAAGAACTATTAGAAGAAATGTTCTTCCTCTAAGGTTTTGAAGTAATAAGCATAATCACTAACTAATTAGTTGCTGGTGTTAAATAAAAGTATTTTTCCAGACACATTCCCAATGTCTTTGTAGATACACATATCAGTTCATTCTGACATCAATGACCGTCATCATCAACATCAATTTCTATTAGTTGTGATCACAGTAGACTTTGATGCTTTATAGGGCATAAGGAGGCTATTATGAGGTCCTCTTTCTAAGAAGATGAGAGATATCAACCAAAAACAACCTCCACTATTCACTTTCTTCCAAATTCTCTCCTAGCTCTTCTGTGGATTCACCCAACTCTTGCCTGGATTCAGGCAAGCTCTCTGATCACAGCTCACAGTGACTAATCCATTCAAAGTCCTTCAGAGTTTCTGTTTCTGGAAAGATGAAGTGTAAAGCCAAACATGAAAAGCTTTCCAGAGGACTGCTGCTGTGACTAGCTTTCAAGCTTCTGATTACATAGTATAGTGAGCTTTCTATTTATTCAATAACAAATCAGCGCAAAACATTAAAAGAAAATCAAAATACAGCATCCACTGTGTCACAACTCAACAACTTATCACTAAAATGGCCACATAGTTTTCACCAAAGTGGCCACATAGTTTTAAACAAAGTACATCCATTTAGTCAATCACAAAATCCTTAATTCAATCACAAAGTACAAAAGTCAAAGTTCTCCACTCCTAGGTCACAGTAAATCATAATCTTCTCAGTCAGTACACAGTATCCAGGAAAAGTCTTCTTTTAGCTTGACTTGAGGCTGGCTTTCAGCTTCCATGGTTCCATTTCCATGGTTCTAGCTCCAACTGTCACCTGGATTCAAAGGCTGGCAGTTGTCAGTTCCTCAAGCAGCTCCTTGTCCAGTTCTTCATCCAGTTCCCATTCCATATTGAAGTTCAGTGTCCAGTCCACCTCAAATTCTTCACAGTTCCTATTTCTGGGAAGACAAAGCTTGACAGAGCCACAGTAATATTCATGCACATTGCTGGCACCATCATCAATTCACTATCTCCCTGTGAAATCAACTCAGACCCACCAACAAGGTCTGAGAACTCAACACAAATCATCATCATAGAAACATGGACCCACAAATAAGGTCCAAGAAGTCCGCACAAGTCGTGACTAAAGTCCCAGAACATCCAAAACCCTCCTCCAGGACTTCTGTAAACATACAACTAGAAAATACTATTTCAGGGCTTCCAGTAAGTGTACAAAGCATCACAAACAAATATTAACACAGACAGAACAGAGTCAGGGATACCACAAGTTTTCTCCTTCTTGACTCTGCCACAACAAGATTCTTCTTTTCAGTTCTGCTGTTTCCATCCTGGGACTCTCCTTATATATAGTCATTAGATCCTTCCCAGGAGTTCACAAGTTCTAGGGTTCACAAGTTGTGAGGTTCACACACTCTGTTTCTTAACAGACTTGATACAAAGCTCAAAAGAAACTTGAACTGAAACAAGGTGTTAATTCAATAGCTGAACCAAGGTGTGAACTACTTCTGGGCTTGCCATTACATTCCACCCCTATAGTATCCTTGACCTTACAATCTCAATCTAAATGGCCATGGATACTGGAACAAATAGAGGCACTATACTTTGTAATCCTGCCAACTACACCATAATGAAAAGTCAAGCACGAGCAGCTTTCCAGAAGACTGCTGTTGTGAATAGCTTCAAGGTTCTGATTACATAGTATAGTGAGCTCTCTATTTATTCAGGAATGAATCAGAGCAAAATGCTCAAAGAAAATCAAGGTACAGCATTCACAGTGTTACAATTTACCACAGAAAATCAAAATACAGCATTCACCATGTCACAACTCAACAACTTATCACTAAAATGGCCACATAGTTTTTACCAAAATGGTCACATAGTTTTGAACAAAGTACAATCATTTAGTCAATCAATAACTTAGTAAATCAATCATTCCATCATAAAGTACAAAAAGTCAAAGTCTTCCACCCATGGGGCACACTAAGTTACAAATAAGTCACTATTCAGTCATCAATCACTATTCAATCATCAGTCACTACTCAATACCCTCTTAAGGGGTAGTGGAACATACAGAAGCCATTCACCCCACTGCCACAAGCAAATCACAATTTCATCACTAGTCAGTACCCACAGAGAGGTCTTTTCATCTTGACTTGAGGCAAGCTTTCAGCTTCCATGGTTCCCTTTCCATAGTCCCAGCTCCCACACGAAACTAAGCAACTGCCACTTGAGTTCCAAGGCAGACAGCTCTCAGATCCTTGTCCAGCTCTCCATGCAGTACCCACTCCACATTGAAGCTCATAGTGTCCAATCTATCTCAAATCCTTTACAGGCTTTGTTCCTGGGAAAACAAAGCTGAAGGAGGCCACAATAACATTCATACACATTTACAAAGCCACAATGACATTTGTACAAAATACCGGCACCGCAGTCATGCTTCCTCAGTCTTAGGCAGCTCCAGCTGGCCCTCAGAAATCCTCAGCAGCTCCATCTGGTCCTCAGAAGTCTTCAGCAGCTTTGTTCTCAAAATCAAAATCACTTTCTTTCATTCTTACAATTAAAATCACTTTCCCCACAGAAGTTCTAGTCCAGCAGCAGCAGCAGCCCAGCCTTCAGGTGCTCATCCCAAGAAGTTCTCACTGTCCCAGCTGAGGTCTTTCCTTATATACAGTATTGCTCCTCCCTGTTCAGCCCCTTCCTGTTACATCAGCAATAGGAGTTCATACCTTCTGTTTCTTTCACAGAGGCTTAATTTAAAACTAGGTGTTAAGTACCTCTTAACTCAGCAATACAAAAGGATCTTCAAATTTCATTACCATTACACAAAGCTAAACAGAGCTACAACAATATTTACACACATTGCCGGCGCTATCATCTCAATTCACTTTGTGTCTGACAAAGTAACACAAACCAACAGACAAAGGTTCTGTTTGAGAAATCAAACACAAATTGGCAGTAAAGTCCCAGGACTTCTGTAAATGGCAGTAAAGCCCTCTTTAACGATTTCTGTAAACAGCAATAAAAGACTTCTTTCAGGACCTCTGTAAACAGCAGTAAAGTCCTCTTTCAGGGCTTCTGGATCAGCAATAAAGTCGTTTTCCAAGGTTTTTGGATCATCAGTAAAGTCCTCTTTTAGGACTTCTGTCTAAAAACAACAGACAAGGCTTTTGTCTGACAGACCAATGGACAAAGTGCTACAGAGTGTCAAAATCACAAGCATTCTCACTCTTAGTTCTGCATGGGCCTAGTGTGTGCTCAAGTTTTTATCTGCTCTACTCTTTCCTGTTCCACCCTTTCTGTTGGTTCCTTTCTGTTCAACTTTTTTGTCAAGTTCATCCCACCACGGGCTGCATGTGATAGCATTAGTCTCTTTAAGGGCAAGGAAAGTGTCCAAACTTCCTTAGGCCTATTAAGGGCAACACAATGCATACTGTTTCTAACAAAGACTTGATATAATCTCAGGCAGGGTTCAAAGGCACTTGAAAGGCTGAAACAAGGAGCAAAGTACTACTTTGCTTGTTATTACATTGAGTGCCTGTCCCATTTGGCTGACTTCTTTACATAAAACACATTTTATATGAACCATTCTGCATGGTGGAGCAGCAGCTTTTATCTGCATCCTCTTAAGCTCTTTTTTTTTTCTTTCTCCCAGTGCACTCTATTTCTATACTTTATTAAGCCTGCCTTACTCAGTTCTGATAGGCCTCAATAATCCCAAACTCTATGGAAGCTACCCTTTCTTATAATATAGATCTCTTTAGAGAATGTTACCAGATTCCTCAGCAATAATGGCAAAGACACTTGGTGTGTGTGATGACATGAGAACCTAGATAATTTTTCTGGACAAACAACATAATTGAACAAAAAGATGGTGTGCTATTTCCCTTTTTTCTGTCATCCTGGCAGCTGAATCAGAGAATTTACATTCATATTTTACGATCCTTTAATCTGGGAATCAATGTGTAACCAGAGGCACAAAGTTAAAAGCTTACAATAATGATGTGGGACAGATGGCCTCATTGATCCAGTTTCCTATTTTTAAAAAAATACCTTAAAATACCTGGTAGGAGTACTGCTCAGTCACAAAAGACTCTCTTCATTTCACCCTGAATATTTCTAATCCCTATGAGGTCTATACATGGATATTTCATTGCCTCAGGACTCTTTAAAAGTGTTTTTTTTCTTTTTCTTTTTCTTTTTCTGGGGTGAGAGTCTTACATTATTACAATACCTGTTTTCTTCTAACATATATTTGTGGCAAGATGAATAATTCTATCAATTCACACTATGTTGTCATTTTCTGAATACATTTTTGTTTGGTTACTTTCATTTCATGTATAAGGTGGTAGGGTGATGATTCAATCAATGGAGGTCCCTAATTCAATGATCAGAACTATCAAATTTCATATTTCTATATTTGCGTATGAAAACATTTAAACTGAGCATTGACTAAATGCCCTTTCTTTTATGTAGACAAAATGGCATTAGGTGTGCCAGGCAAAAAGAGAGATGTCTAAAGAAGAAGAAATTAGGTGCTAAAAGTATAGTTACCCTTTGAAGACTTACCTCTTGCAGAGTGGAAGGAGTTGGGAGACTTCTTTCTTCTCCTTCAAATGGTCTCCCTCATGGCAGTTAGAAGATGGGCTTTCATGTACCCTAAGAAAGGAATTTGAGGATTTTGATTCTTTATTCATAAATGTTAGTGTAGAAAGCATCGGGAGAGAAAAATATTGGTACCTAGAGAAGCCATCCTGATACATGGGAGATGGTAATCTCAAACCTTAGACTTATAGGGAAAAATAAATGAATTTTGCCACTGTTCCTAAAATAAAGTATTGGCCATTTCTCAAGGAACCTGGCAGTACCCTAGTCAATGATTTCAGCATAGCCAAAAAGTGAGGTGGCAGAGACTATCACCAGAGAGTAGATCTAATAAAGTTCACCAAAATATTTTTCTCCAGTAAGAACCATCGGTAAGTAGCAAGAAGAAATCAAGAATTTTGCTGTATCTTGAGAGTTCAGTCACATCATACACAATTTCTATATTTGATCCCTTTCTTCAATGATGGTTTGTATGTCTGCAGAAGAGTGCTCCATAAGTAAGGGAAATATGTTTTATTCTAAGTCTTCTTACTATGATCTTCCAATAAATGTCTTTGCTTGGAGTTGACTGTGTTCTCAAGTTGGATACTGAGTAGTAAACAAAAAGTTGGGCCTTAGGAGCTAAAATTTTAGGCGTACAAACCAGAGAATACCTTAAACCTAAAAGAGTCATCCTCCAGGGAACCCAACCAATGACTATGACTTGAGGGTGGTGGAATTTACCCAAGGGGCATTATACCCTTGTAATCTGAAAGTATTGCCACTCAAAATTTAAAATGGCATCCCACGTTCTTCATTTTCTGCCTCTTAAATGCTGAAAATGTTGGTAATCAAAGCCTGGAAGTACATTTTGTCCCATACCTTTACATTCTTACGGACTCCAAATGTGGTCACTCAAAGTCTCAAACATTATAATTTCATCAAAGATATTATGGGACTTGACTAATTAGGATCCCTCTGATCAACCCCTCACTATACACGTTTACAGAATTCCCTTTAAAATAAAAAAAAGACACAATGGACACATTATGCTATAGTGGTAGTTTTCCTTTATTTAGGAATATCACTGCCATGTGGTATAGTCAGTAAACATACTGCATTAAAGTCAGGAAGTTGTTGTTGTTCAGTTACTTTCAGTCGTGTCTGACTCTTTATGACCCCATCTGAATTACTTCGCAAAGATACTGCAATGGTTTGCCATTTACTTCTCCGTTTTACAAATGAAGAACTGAGGAAACAGATGTAAGTGACCTCGCCAGGGTCAGACATCTAGTAACTATCTGAGGCTGCATTTGAACTCACAAAGATGAATTTTCCTGATTCCAGGTAAAACATTCTATCCACTGAAACCACCTAGCTTCATTCAAATTCCAATTCAGATACTTACTAGCCATGCAACTCTGGGCAAACCACTTAAA
Organism: Pseudochirops cupreus; assembly: GCA_028627135.1. NCBI lineage: Eukaryota > Metazoa > Chordata > Mammalia > Diprotodontia > Pseudocheiridae > Pseudochirops > Pseudochirops cupreus. The sequence goes on along the minus strand of JAQQSU010006743.1, from coordinate 2,637 downwards.
CTCTTTATGCCTCAGTTTTCTCATCTTTAAAAGGAGATGGTGTTGTTGTGACATTCAAATGAAAGGACATCTGTACAATGCTTTGCAAATCTTAAAACATTCTAGTTACTGTTTTTTGTTACTTTTAATTTGATGCATAGATTCCCTATTCCATTGTCAATATATGTCATTTCAGAATCAACTGTCTGCAATCAAATCACTGACTGATTAGAGTATGGATCAAAATTCATAACAGGTAAAAGAAAAGAATAAAAAATAAGAAGAAACTGCATGCAATTTCAATTGCTCTCATCCAACCAGATGAAACAAATTGCTGATTCTAAAAAAATGAGAAATAGACAAAAGTGGATTTCAATTATCACTGTTTCTTAGGAAGTATAACTAATACAAAACCATGATTGCAAAGAACAGACCAAACCCAGAAATAACCCGTGCCAACAATAACCTGATCTTGTCATACAGAGAGACAACATAGACATTGTGAACACCAAATACAAGCTTACTGATAAAGCATTATGAAAAAGATTAAACATAATAATCAGAATGGCTGCCACCAAAGTTCTCAAAAGAAGAAAGTTATCAGCACCCATGGGGGGAAAATATTTCAGATTACTAAGAGAAATGTAAATTTAAGCAAATCTGAAGTTCTATCTTATACTTATCAGATGGGAAAAGGGAAAGGAGGGGGCATGAATTGTTGGGAGGTCTGTGGTAGTACAGGCACACTAATGCATTGTTGAAGGAACAGTGAAGTGGGCCGGCCATTCTGGACATTGAAAGGTTAAGTGACATCCTCAAGTTTACACATCAAGTTATCTTTCAGAGTTCGGACTTGAATCCAAGTTATCTTGATTGTAAGGATGGTTCTCTAGTAAATAAGAGGAAAAAAAGGAAAGGAGTTCAGGAAATGTCTTATATTGTATATGGCTATTTAATCTGACTCTTGAAAAAAGTTAGGGATTCTAAGAGCCAGAAGTAAGGAGGAAGATATTTCATGTATGGATTGGCATTACAGGTAGAAAGTAAAGTGTAGACAAATTTGACTGTAATATAGAGCATACTATGGGGAGTGATGTGGATCCATTTAAACCAAAATAATGAAGTACTTTTACTCCCAACAGGAAAGTTTGTAGCTTGTCCTAGAAGCAAATGAATCCATTGAAATTATTTTTGAGCAGAGTGATGACATGGTCAGATTTGTGCTTTAGAATTATCATTTTGGCAGAAGGGAAAAACTTGAGGCAGAAAGACCAATTAGGAGGCTACTGCAAAAGTCAAGGTGTAAGGTGATCAAGGTGTGAATAGGATGACAGGATGCATGAATGGAGAGAAGAGAATAGATACTAGAGCTGCTGTGAAGGTACAATCAAGATTTGGCAAATTAGTGAAAATGAGAATTAAAGAAAAGTGAGATTGGGTGACTGAAAGGATGGCAATATCCTTAATAGAAAAAGAGGTTTGAAAGGTCTAAAGGTTTAGGAGAAAGGGTAATGAGTTCTCTTGTGGACATATTGAATCTGAGCAGAGAGTCATGTGAAATGAGCACAGGGGAGACAGTAGGTCTAGATATGTAGATCTGGGAGACATGTGAGCAAATAATAAAATAAAATCAATAATAAAGATGATCTAGAGAAAGGGGGGAAAGAAGGTTGAGAAAGACAGTGTAGAAAAGGAAAAGAATAAGGCCTAAGCTAGAATAGAGATCACAAATGTGCTGCCTGACAGTAGCATGTTGCTCACAATACTCCCAAATGTGCAAGAACCATACTAAAATATAATCTGGAAATATTTAACAAATAAGTGAAAATATAATAAAATAAATAACATTACATTTGAAAATTAAATCAATATGCAGCCCACAGGTATTCTTATGTATGATCTAGTAGTCCTTGTTTCTACTTGAGTTTGATATCACTGGGATAGAAGCAATTAGCATCCACAGTTAGGCAAGCAAAGCATAAAGCATGGAGACAGATTGCTGTCAAAGGTTTTTATTTTTGTCACTGGCTCTCTTGGGAGATGTTTCATGAAATCATTAAAGGGGAGATTGACTTCATATAGAAGTGATATCCTCCAGATTCTCTTTATTGATAGCATTGTGCTGATTGAAACAAGGCCCAGAACAGTCATCAATGAGATCTCAAAAAAAAGAAAAGATTAGTCTAGCACTCTACACAAGAACAGCTAAGTAGTGGATGAATGATGAATATTACCCAGATTATGAGATGCATTTGGATGGCCAACCCACTGTATTTATTTATTGGCACATGCACCTTGGCCAGAAACTGCAAATGGACAATGAATTAGGTCCAAAATTAAATATTAAAATGAGAAAGACTGAACTATGTTTAGAAAACTTCTGAGTATATTTTATGATTTCAAGCTGCTCCCTGCTATCAAGGTAATTGTTTCTAGACTTCCCTCACATTAACTTTTTCCCCCAAGGATATCCCCTAGGTTCAAATTATGAAGCACTATACTCTTGGAAGAATTGAAATTGCAGGTGACCAAAAGGGTAATGGGAAAATGGATAGTGGATTACAGTACAGAATGACTAGCAAGTATGTTCATAAGGATTTATGTTTTTAAAAAAATATATCAGGAACACATATAAATGGAAATGGGAATGTTTTTTTT
>JAQQSU010006742.1:0-13425 GCA_028627135.1 Pseudochirops cupreus | reverse complement strand
AGGCACTGCAGTTGGGAGATCCATCCTGCCCTACTAAAAAGTGACATAGGATAGAATAGTCTGGTGGAGGGGGGACACACTGGGATGGCTGTTTTGGGGCGGTGGGCGGGGGAAAGACGGGGAGAAAATATGTAACTCAAAAAAATTTTAAAAAATAAAAAAAAAGAAAATGAAAAAAAAAATCAAGACCAAGTAATCTGAATGAAGTACATTAGCAGCTAGGGGAGTCAGGAAGAGACTCTTAGAAGTGGTAGCATTTGAGTTAGGCTGAATTTTAAGGGAAGCAAGGAAATCCAAGAGGAGAAGAATTGAATCTGAGTTGAATTAGTATTCTTTGTCACATCAGACTTTCTCTGGCTGACCTACTTTTGTTTCTATATTAGATACTTTTTATCCACAGTGCTCATTTTTGAGAAGAAATGTTTAAGTGGTACTGTCATTTTCACTATTGCATATGAAGAAAAAAGAAGAAAATCGTATTAACATTTCCTTCTGGTTTGTAGTTTGTAAGATTACCAGGCATGTTTTAAAATATTTCTTAGCATCTGCAATGTGGAGAAACAATTCTTTCATTTATCCTCTCTTACCATAGAAAGGCAGATGGAAACAAATGTGTTTCTTTCTCTTTTACTTTCCTTCCCCATTCAAATATCATCACAAAAACAACACAGTAGTAGTTGAATAGATACACGTGCAGACTACTGGATCTCTGATTTCAACAATGTTGGTGTTCCTTCAATGGATATATTTCCTACCTTGCCCTTGACTGCTTATTCTGAGTGACTCTTATTCATGTACACTCGCCAATGGGTGTACAACAAATGATGTAACATCATTCCTTGATTTTTCTTGACATCAAAAGGTTGATAGTAGAGCATACAGTGTCTTAACTCTTCCTCATCACACTACACCTTGTTCCACCTTTTCCATCATCTTTTTTATCTAAATAAATTGGTGCCTAGACTACAAGAGGGGAAGTCAGGAAGAACTGAGTTCAAATTCTGCACCAGGAACCTATAAGATTTTGATCTTGGGTAAGATACTTAACCTTTCTAACTCAGATATTTCATATATAAAACCAGAATACTAATAACACCTACACCACAATGTTGTCTTGAGGTTCAATTACAGTGACTTATGAAAAGCATTTTATACACCTTAAATTTATAAATAAACATTAACTCTAATCATCATCAATATCATGATTATTATTTTTAACTCATATATTTCTTTATGGACATCTTTCAATTTGGGTCTCCTTTATAATGCCAAGTTTGTCTTATAATGTGTTTTGCTCCCCCTTATCTCATGTGAGTGTCTCCAGTGACTGCTGCTTAATGTATACATAATTTTTTACAGACCATAATGTCCTCTCAATTAACCAAACAGCATTTCGTAAGATCCTACCATTTGCCAGGCAGTAGGTATTCCAAGATTAGTTATAAAAGTTCTGTGCTTCAAGGGAATTTCATTGAATGGCAAAATGTGAAGATGTAATTACAATGACAATATCTGAGAGGCAGCAGGATGTGGAGGATGTAGTCGTGGTCTCATATGCAGGAATATCTGGGTTCAAACCTTTCCTTAATGGCTACATGCTCTCACGTGTCCAAGGAACTATTTAAGACTATAAATTGTAGAGCAGATGCTGACTTTCACTAGTAAAGAGAATTCCTTCATCAATGACTTCCCTCTACCATTGAAATAAAATGGAAAGTGACTTACTGTGTGATTCACTAAAGTACATTTTGGTGCTGTTATATTGTTGTTCAGCTTCAGTCATGTTCCCCGTTTGTGACTCTATTTAGCATTTTCTTGGGAAAGATACAGGAGTGGTTTTCCATTTCCTTCTCCAGGTCATTTATTAGATGAGGAAACTGAGACAAATGGGGTTAAGGGACTTGCCCAAGTCACACAGGTAATAAGTATGTGAAGTCAGATTTGAACTCAGGAAAATGACTTTTCCTGACTGCAAGCTTGGCACTCTTTCCACTTAGCTGCTGCAAAGTATATATCCAAATTACTATTGGGAGTAATATAACTAAGCAATTGGAGGCATTAGGAAAGTCTTCACATAGAAAAGGGCACTAGAATTGATTTTTGAGGGACTCACAGCCATAACAATACTGGTATGATGTTGTTATTAAAAAGCTGTTCTTGTTTCAGGTAATTGACAAGATTCATAACTTAGAGGTCATCAGCTCCAAACTTCTGGTTTTTCAGAAGAGAAAAATCAACATTGGAGAGGTTCAGTCATTTTCCTGGGGTCACAAAATGACTATATATGGGAGGTGGGATTCCAGGCTAAGTCTTTTTCATTCAAAGTCAATCAGTCCATGTTCTGAGGGTCAAAGACATCAGCAGGATTGTGGACATGTGAAGGGTAGGGTTTCGTGCCCAAAATCATTAAGATCTGTGTTCAAATTTCCATTAGTATCATTTAGTAGATTGATGGAATGACTTAAGCACAATCAATATCTCAAAATTTCCAATTTCTAAAGGAAATATTTTATGGAAATATTGCAATACTTCACATTTTCCTCCTTTCAAATGATATTTGTTTCATTCTATTTTTTGAAGTGTTCCTTTCTCACCCGTGGACATTGAGAAAGCACTGGCACTTGGACTCCATTCTTTGAACTTTCATTTCCTTCTAAATCTTCAGCAATCACATCACCAACCTTATCATTAAAAGAAAATAAAATTTTCCCCCTTTTTACCAGTATCTCAATTGACAAATTATCTCAGTATTAATCTTTCTTGATTCCCCATACAATTTGGAAATATCGCTCATTTTCCATTCCCAGAGGCTTTTCTGTTGTTCATTCATTCAGTTATGTCTTACTTTTCTTGACTCTGTGGATCATAGCCCACCAATACTCTTCATGGAGTTTTCTAGGCAAAGATACTGGAGATTTTTTTTTTTCCATTTCCTTCCATAGTGAATTTAGGCAAGCAGAGATTAAGTGGCTTGCTCGGGAGTTTACAGGTATTAAGTTTCTGAGGCCATAATTTAACTCAGGTATTCCTGATTCCAGACCCAATGCTCTATCCACCGAGACATCTAGTCTGTTCATTGAGCCATCTCTAGCTTTCTGCAACACCATGTTTTCAGTCTACTAGTGTGATCTCTTCTCAATAATCTTTGCTGATTGTTCACCCTAGTCATGCCAGGTAAATACCAATCCCCAATTTCTGATAGGAGTCCTTTTATTCCTTTTCCATCTATAGTATCTTATTTGATTATCTCATCATCTCTCCTGGGTTCAATTTTAATTTCTGTGCAAATGATTCCTGCATCCATCCATCTAGACCTAATCTCTCATTTTAACTATGATCCTAGACCTTGAATGGCATTTTGGTTATTTTAATTGCATTAACAGTAGGCATCTGTAAGTCAATCTGTGCAAAACATTTCTGTTTCCAAAACCTTTCCCTCATCTGAATTCCAATGTTAGCATCATGGACACTACCATTATTCCAATCACCCAGGCTGCAAATCTCAGTATCATCTTTTACTCCTTAGTTACACCAAAAGCAAAGATTTCATCCATTACCAATCTTAATTTAAATGACAAATCAGCAGAGTCAAGGTAGCAGAGACAAGACAGGAAACTGTCTGAGCTCTCTCCAGTTTCCCCTGGATACAACCTTAAATCTTACCTCTAAATATATTCTGGAGTGACAGAATTCACAAAAAGACAAAGTGAAACAATTTTCTAGCTTGAGATGACTTAGAAGGAATTCAGGAAAGGTCTGTCTCACTTGGATAAACTGAAGTCCAGCCCGGTGCAGACAGTGTCCAGGCAAGCCAGCAGGGAGGGTCTTAGCCATAGCACAGATGAGACCCCTCAGTCCCGGCTCAGAAGTCCAGCAGTGAAGCATCCAGCCTCAGTGCAGAAGGTAAATAGTGAGCCCTAGAACCCTGGCACAAGAGGCATGGCTAAACTGGTCTATCCTCAGTGCACTGGGCAATCTTCAAGTGTCTGAGACCCTGGTGCAGAAAGCCAATGACCAGATCCTGACCCCCAGCATAAGAAGCTTGGGATAGTTCAGCCTGTGTCCTAGGAGCAGAGGTAAACTTTAAGAGACATGAAGTAGGCTGAAAATGAGTAACAAGGAGAAGAGAGCCCTGCCCATAGGTTGCTGCCATGATAACAGGGAAGACCAAAACACGGTCTCACAAGATAGCAGTGTCAAAATGCCTACAAAATGTCTCAAAGTATATCTAATTGTGTATTCTTGGGGGTGGGAAGAAAGAAGGAAAAAAAAAGAATAATGTAAAAACTGCTTAGTATAGAACAAAAGAAAACTTGCAAGGAAGAAAAGATGGCCATCTCTGACCAAAATGACTAGTTTTTATTATATAGACTTTCTGGAAATGGCAATTTATTTTTAATCCTCTCAAGTTCTGCTGTGCACAGGGCAATGCTTTTTTTTTCCTTTTTTACTTATTTTGTACATAAGTTTTAACATATTTCTTTTTGTTCTTTTCTTATTGTATGTTTACCTTTTTTAAATTTAAATTTAAAATAAATTAAGAGCTTGGACAGCATCTTTGAAGAAATTATAAAGAAATTATCCTCGAGCCAGAGGGCAAAATAATAATTGAAAATATCCACTTATTACCTCCTAAAAACAAGACCCTAAAATGAAAACTCCTAGGAATATTGTAGCTAAAGCCCAGAATTATTAGGTCAAGGACAAGATACTGCAAGCATCCAGAAAGAAACAATTCAAATTTCAAAGCACTAGAGTCAGGATTACACAGGATCTAGTGACTTCTACGTTAAAGTATTGGAGGTCTTAGGATATGATATTCTGGAAGGCAAAAGAGCTTGGATTACAACCAAGAATCTATTGAGCACAGTTTAACACAATCTTTCCGGGGGGGGGGGGGGGAAGACATTCAATGAAATAGGAGACTTTCAAACATTCCCAATGAAAAGACAAGAGCTGAACAGAAAATTTGATCTTCAAATTCAAGACTCCAGTGAACATAAAAAGTTTAAACAGGAAACAAAAATGGCTATTCGATAAGATTTAAACTGTGTTCCCTACAGGGGAAGATGATATTTGTAACTCTTGAGAACCGTGTCTGTATTAGTGCAGTTAGAAGGAGTATACACAGAAAGAGGTATGAGTATAAATTTATTTTGATCTGATGATATTAAAAAAAATAAGGGTGAAAAAATGATTCTAGAGGGAGAAGAGAAAAGAGAGAGACAGGAATATGCTAAATCATATTGATGAACAGATGCAAAAACCTATTACAGTAGAGAAAAAGAAGGGAGGAATTAGTGTTGTTAGAACCTTACTTTCATTGAATTTGCCTCAGAGATAGAATAACATATATGTTCAATTGGGTATAAAAATTTTTCTTACCCTATATGGAAGTACGAAGATAAAGCAGAAAGAGAAGGGAATGTCAGGGGGCTGATAGAAGGAAGGGTAGAAGAGAGAGCAGAAGTAGCAGTAGAAAGGGTAAAGAAAAGGTGGTTGATAGAAGGGAGTGCAGATGGAAGGAAGTGGTTGAAGCATAATTCTGGTAAGGAGGGACAGGGTGAAAGGAGAGAGAAAAGGGGAAAATGGAATGGAGGTAAATATGCAGTTGGTAATCATAACTGTGAAGGTGAATGGGGTGAACTGTCCCATAAAACAGATGCAGATAGCAGGGTTGATTAAAAAACAGAATTCTACAAAATATTTTTTTTACAAACAATCTCATTCAAAGCAGAGAGAGACACACAAAGTAAAGGTAAAAGACTGGAGCATAATATACCTCCTCTTTAGAAAAAAAAAACAAAAACAAAAAAACAAAACAAACGGGGGAACAATTCTGACTTCAAACAAAGCAAAAGCAAAAATACATCAAATTCAAAGAGATAAGGAAGGAAACTGCATCTTGCTAACTGCTACCATAGACAATGAAGTAACATCAATAATAAACATATATACTCCAAGTGGTACAGCATCCAAATTCATAGGGGAGAAGTTAAATGTGTTACAGGAAGAAATAGACAGCAAAACAATACTAGTGGGGACCTCAACTTCCCTCTCCAAGATCTAGATAAATCTAACCACAAAATAAACAAGAAAGCAAACTAGGAGATCAATATAATTTTTAGAAAACTTAGATATGATAGTCTCCTAGAGAAAATTGAATGGGGATATGTAATGGTAATAGAAATTTAAAGATTTTCCCTGCCCCTTAATAAGCCTAAATTGAACCTGAGGACCTTTTCTGATTTGAAGACAAACTCTGCCTCCTAATAGGCTGAATGTAGTCACTGAGCATGTGGTGGGAGGAGTTTTGCTGAATGGAAGAAGAGCCCACAGGAAGCTGGTCCAGAGATAGCCAGACATCGGGGGAGAGAAAGGATGCTCATTAAAGGATGCTCATCTCTCTCTCTTTTTTTTTTTTTACATTGAAAAAGAAAGAAAATTTAAAATATAAAACTCTTTATAAGAAGTACCAAATGAATATTCTAGGTAAATACTTTCAGAGTTTAGAGGAAGGAAAAAACACTGTGAGTTGGGATATGATACCTGGAGGATTAGGTAGGACTTGAGTTGGTATCTATAAGAATAAAAAGGATTTATACTGTGCAGAGAGGAAGACAGAGGGCATCCCACGCAGGAAGAGTACTATAAGCAGGAGCATGGAGGAGGGCAGGTTGGTGGTGGGTTCCAGAGAACCAGTGTGACTGAAGTGCTGAGTTAGGTTTGCCAAGGCAAGTTGGGAATAGATCATGGAAGACTAAATGCTAGACCAAGGGGTTTATAATAGATGAGGGTTTATAATAGAATTTAAAACTGAAAGGACCTCAGAGATTATAAAGTCCAATCCCCCTCATTTTACAGATGATGAAACTGCAGCCCAGGAAGTCCAAATGATTGCTCAGGGTCACACAGGTAGCTTGTAGCAGAACTAGGATTAAAATACAGGTCCTCCGACTTCAGATACTGTCTTCTATATGGGCAGTGAAGAATCATAGATTCTTGGAGATGTGAGGGAACCTGGAGGTTATCTCATCTATCCAGACTACAATAGATGGTCATCCAACTTCTGTTTCATTATCTCAGGTGCTATGGAGCCCATTACTCCCCAAGCCAGCCCTCTCAACTGTTGGAGTCAAAAGAAGCTCCTGAGTAGGCATGGGGATAAGGTCATAACTGACCTTTAAGGAGAGGGATCTGGGAGTTTACACAAGAAATCTTGGACAGGCAGAGATGACAGCCTGGTCCAATACTCCAAGTAGGAGTAGAGGAGGCAGGGTCTGGAATGAAGAGAATGGAAATGGAAAGTATATACTACATGACTCTGTGTGTGTGTGTGTGTGTGTGTGTGTGTGTGTGTGTGTGTGTGTCTAAAGGATGCTCATCTCATATTGGTTTGTGGGAAGGCATATTCATTTGTGGGAAGGCTGAAGGATATTGTGGCTCTCAGCATTATTATGGCTTCTGAAGATCTTAGGGACTACAATGGAATCGGCTTACTGGTTTTGGGATTCAGTTTTCTGGTGTCTAAATAAATCAGTTCTCTCTTCTATCTAGAGAATCTCATATATTTTGTGATCAAATGTCATGTGATGCTTATAGTCACAGCCTTTATTGTGATCATGGGTGCTGTAAATATTGCATTGGCACTACAGGATAAAAAGGAATATTTTTTTTTCTCAATAAAACATGGCATCTACACAAAAATTCACTATTTGTTAGGGCATGAAAATCTTATAGTCAAATTCAGAAAGTCAGAACTATTAAATGCATCCTTTTCAGATCATGATTACTATTACATGGTGATATGGTTTATTCAATGAACAGATAGGTGCCACAGTAGACAGAGCATGCCTGGAGTCAGGAAGACTCATCTTTATGAATTCAAATCTTGCCTTACATACTTACTAGTTTTATGACTCTAGGCAAGTCACTTAACCCTGTTACCCTTAGTTTCTTCATCCCTTAAATGAGCTGGAAAAGGAAATGGCAACCCGTTTCATTATCTCTGTCTAGGAACCCTCCAAATGCATCACCAAGATTTAGACACAACTGAAAGACAATTAATCAATCACAACAACAACAACAAAGAACTATTCATCCTTGCAATCATGCTGCAGCACTGAGGAATTTTCTTGCTCATAGTATGCTCTCAATAAATGTTAGTTGAGTTAAGCTTAATGCATTGGAAAACCATGACAAGGCACCAGAAATATGCGGCTTCTAACAACCTAACAAATGAAAGGTAAAATATCACCTTCTCAAAATGTTTACTAAATTAAAATATCCTTCTCAATAAAAAAAAAATTCCAAATGAAGGAATTTGGAGAAATTTATTACTTGCATTGCCTAACTGTCATTAAATTGACTCTCTGCTTATTTAGCACTGGTATCATGATTTGTTTGGAGGGGAACTACTTAATACATAAAGACGGATTGTAGAAAAAATTCCAATGAATATTTCGTAGTTGGCTTCCCTAATGACAATCCCACTGTGCAACTTACCCTTGCAGATACTCTATCAACACAGGAGAATGCATGAGTGAGGAACAAAAACGATCATTGCCTTCTCAGCTTTTTAGCTGTAGGCAGAGAGATAGTATGAATTAGTACCCTGTCTAAACCCAGCAAACATACATCAGAATTTAGTATCTGTGCTAGATTTGAAAAATATTAAAACAAAATACAAACCCTACCTCAGTGACCTTACTTTCATCTCAGAACAAAATAAAATCTGTATGCAGCAAGGAACTACCAAATAATTAGAGGTAGAAGAAAGAGAACAGATTTTGGAGTCAGAAAGAAGAATGAATTCAAGTTAATCACTCATTATTTCCCAGTTGTGTGACCTTGGACAAGTCACTCTTTTTTGTTTGCCTCTAATTTTCTCATCTTTAAAATGGGGAGAATATAAGATTTGTCAAATTTTACAAAAGTAGTCAAAATCAAGTATAGAATTTAATCCTTAAATTCCAAATAAGTGCTCTGACCACTGCACCACATCTTCCCTAAAAATTGGCCAAGCTACAGCTGACTAACAATGTATAAAAAAAGGATAAAAAATATTTTTAAAAAGGATTTAAAAAAAGAACCACAACCAGGGCTTCCCTGCACTAAAAAATAAGAAACTTAGAAAGAAAGAATCCAAATAGCTTTAAGAGATAACTACGTCTAAAATACTTGTTGGCATCTCCAAAGGGTGAAGTTAATTTTCTGGGCAATTTCCAACATTTCATATAGAAATCACATCAAAATCACTTAGTGGTAGATAGTAATCATCAGGAAGGTGAGCTGGAGTGAGCCTAAGTAAAGTCAACCTATGGATAATGAGGGAAATTAAAAAGAATAATCATTTGTGGAAATGATGTAATGTTTTAAAGATTGCAAAACACTTCATAGACATTGTCTCATAGAAACTTCTCAGCAGCCTTTGTGGAGGTGTTGTTCACCTCCTTACTTCCTGGTGAGGAAAATGGATTCAGATATTTTCAATGACTTGCAAGTTGTCATAAAGCTAGCAAATATCAGAGGGAGGAAATGAAACCTGCTGGGTTTTCTGATTCAACCTTATTTATACTGACTGTCAGGGAGAGGTGGAGAGGCAAAGACGAGTCCTCTTGATAATAACAACTATGGAGATTGCCTTACTAATTGTTTTGAGGTTCAAATAAAATGATATATGTGAATGGCCAGGCAAGTTTTAAAGATGTGAATACTAATTATTCCCATTATAAAAACAACCATTAATACTTTCTATTACAGTTTTTTCTTTTAAATTTTATTTTTGCAAGTGTACAGTTGCTGGTAATTTCTTGACATCAGCTCATCATAGAATAAAATTACTATGGCAATTATGCAGTACATCCACCCCCCCCAACAGATAATTATTCACAATACTAAAAAATGACATAGTGTCCAATTTACAGATTCTTTCCTTTTTGCAATTAATTTTATAGCATTATCTTTCATTCCTCACATCTCTCTTCCAATCGACAAATTAAAAAAAAAAAAAGACTAATACACTTACAAGACATATGCTTAATCCTGCAAACCAAACTTCCATACTGGTCGTGTTCAAATATTTAAACAATTTCAAGAGTTAATGAGGATTCAGGACTATAAATAACCTGAATTCTAAAGATTGTTGTATAGAAAAACCTAAGAAACAGGTAATTTTACAAAAAAAATGCATATTGGAAAGATCAATGGACATGGAGACAAACACTTGGAGACTGACTGCTGACAATATCATGCATTGAAGGAACAGTAGATAGAATGTTATACTTGGAGTCAGCAATATCTGATATGGGTCCTGGAAAGTACTATAATGCTTGTACCTCTGGAAGATGATTCTTCTGATCTTTAATATTTCATTTTGTTTCATCTGCTTTGAGAAGGGAAGAAGGAATATACAGAACAGAGACAAAAGGAATGGTAAGACTACATTCTCATAGTTTCTTGTTGACCTAGGTATAGATGGTAGACTATAGGCATTGGTCCTACCTCTTTCAGTCACAACCAATGATTGGACCCTCATGGTATTTCTGCTGAGAGAGGACATGAGTTTCTTTCCTACTTAGAGACTCAGTCGTGTGTGTGTGTTTGTGTGTGTGTGTGTGTGTGTGTGTGTGTGTGTTTACCCTCTTTTATGCATATTAAGCTCTGGCTAATCAGGCAACCAAAAGATTTTTTTTTTATTATTTATTAGGTGGGAAAATGGAAAGGGAAGCATCTAGCATCCTTCTATATCCTCTAAAATGGAAAGTTAAGCCTCCAAACTCTACTTCATTACACACTTCCAGAAACATGAATATCACACCCATATGTTTTCCTCTGTTCTTATTTTCTAGCCCACTAACACATTATACACATGAGAGGGAGATTGTGAGGAAAGGACTTCATAAACCAAACATTTGACACATAATCTTGTTATAGTTCCCAGACAGGGGAGATGTATTTCCATGAAGTTTTCCCACAGCTTTCTCTACTCTGCCTAAAATTGTAGAACTAAAGAGGAATGGAACGGAGTTTTATTACAAATTTACTTTTATTTTTAATTAACAAAAATATATTTTATCTTCCTCCTACTTTTCAAACTACTTTATTCATTATCACTATTTCATTTCCCACCTGGCTGCTCATGATCTCCAAAAACACATCATTTGGCAAGGTATCACCTCAAATTCACAGCCCCTCAAATTATTGCCCGTCTTAGTTACAGGATTTCATCATGTTACTTTCATATAAAGTGCTATCTTCTCCCACCTCCCACTCTAAGTTTCATCTTCTTTTCATCTGCTATCTTCCCCCATTAGATTGTGAACTGAGGGCAAGGATTGTCTTATGACTTGCTTTGTATCCCTAGCCCTGAGCACAATGTTTTCCACATAGTAGACCCTTAAGAAATGCATATTAAGATTGGGAAAAAAAAAAAAAACAACTCTTGTAACAAAATTGCATTCCCACATTGATTATGCCCACCAGAAATATACTGTCAGACTGCATTCTGAGTTGGTTACCTTTCTGTCAAATGATGAGTAGTATATAAGTAATCATTAATTCTATGAATCAGGCCAATCTCTTATTTTATACTTGAAGAAAAGGAAGCCCAGACTGACTTGGCCAAGGTCTCCCTGAAAATCAGCATCAGAGATAGGATTTCAGTCATTATCTTCTGAATCTGCCATTATAATTTCTTCAGTTGTACCATGTTGTCACCACTTGTCTTTCTAACAATCTCACCTATTGAAATAAAGATTGGAGACTGCTTCCCTTTCTCACAGTAACTAAAAAATGGAAGTTTACATATTTTCCTGGCACTCAAAAAGTTAGTTGTTGAGAATCAAGGTGAAAAAATGATGCAGCCTCCCTCCCCACCTTGGGAGTTGAGATTCTCAGGAGGGAAAAATCCAAAATGTACAGAGATAGGTATGTATGATAGAAAGCAGAGTGTGATTGGGGCAGACCAACAGCTTAAGCCAAAGTCCACAAGGTCAGTTTCAGGAGTGAGAGGTTACTTGTGGCTCTGGAGTTCAATTATGGTTTCATGAAAATATGTGCTGAGGAAAGATGTAGACCATGACATGGTCTTGCTGTTTCTCAGAGAAGCCACCCCATCTCCTATCTTACACATCATAAGGAATGCTATCCATTATGGTTGGAATGCATGTGCCCAATGATGTCCACATCTTAGGATCTCTCAATTGCTTAATAGGGCTACTTAAGCTCTGCTAACTACATAGTCTTTCCTTTTTCCCACAGCTTTTATCCTTCCCTTTAATTCCTCTAAAAATGTCTTGTACTCCCTTCAAAATATGTTTTGCCGATTCTTATATGTTTACAAGTTCTACAGGTGCAATGAAATTTCTTATGAGAAAATCTTTACCTTTTTATCTTTGTGTTCCTAGTATCAGCATATTATCTGTCATATGCTTAATAATATTAGTTTATAAATTGATCAATAAATATGTTAAATATAGCATCATAGATACATAATTAGACAGGGTACCTAAATCCCATGTAGACCAACTCCTCCATTTTACAAGTGATACTGAGAGCTACGATGATTAAATGCCTATTCCATGTTCACACACATAGAAGAAAAGGACAGATGCAAGATTTGTACCAAATCTATCTCAATTCAAAGCCCATGCTCTTCCCTCTGTACTACTGTAGAGAAATGGGAAGGGAATATTCTCAAGAGATAGGAACATCATGTATTCCACTTTGGCTGGAAGGAAGTATGTGTGAAATAAAGTCACAGGTAATTAGATTGGAAGAGTACGTTGGAGTCAAATCAGGATAGACCTTCAATTTCAGACAATGGAATATGCATTTTTGAAGCTTCATGGAGCCATTGATGTTTCATGAGCAGTGGTATGACCTATGCATTGGGAATCAAACTGTCATAATTGTATTAATGATGGCTTGGAAATGAGATAATGAAGTCAAGGAGACCAATCTGAAGAACAGCTTTGAAACAAAGGTTGTCATTTATTTGCCTCAATTAATTTTTATGGAATACATATTGATCAAATACATATTTTTTTTTAAATTTATTTTATTAAATTTTTTTTGTTACATATTCTCTCCCTGTCTTTCCCCCACCCACCACCCCAAAAACAGCCATCCCAGTGTTTCCCCCCTCCCCCAGTCTATTCTCTCCTATGTCACTTTTTGGTAGGGCAGAATGGATCTCTCAACTGCAGTGCCTCTGTATCTCAAGTTCCAGTTGGATGTAGCCAATAATAATAATAATAATTGCATATAGAAAGATAGATAGATAGATAGATAGATACACATTCATAACATTTGATTATGGAACTCCAGATTCCATATTATTTCTCCTCCTCCCTTACCACCCATCCCCACTGGAAGGACAAGCAATCAAATACAGGCTGAACATGTGAAATTACGCAGAACCTC
>JAQQSU010006740.1:0-13426 GCA_028627135.1 Pseudochirops cupreus | reverse complement strand
GTTTTCACAGGGCCCTGTGATTTTGGCCCATTCTCTGGCTAGAGAGGAATAAGGCAAATTCTCCCATCCTGGGATAGCCATTTCTCCCTCTACAGCCCTCCTACTTCCAAATAGAGGCCTGACATTTTCTGATCCTGCCCTCATCACCAAATGTATCAGCAATGTGGTATTAACAATGCTTATATGGTTATTAATCACAAAATGTAACAGTCTCTCTACATCATTTATTCAAATACCAGAAAACTGAGTCCCAGAACCAGAAAGTCAAAGCCAACACAGTAGTTATGAAGTTGGCACATGTAGTTAATGTAGTAAACACCCACCTTCTCAAGCCTTCAAAACAGGCAGGCTACCTCAGGCAAAGATCCTCCTCTCCTCATTCACGCAACTGCTCAGAGGCCAGGCAGCTTGCTCCCAGCAGCTCCGGGCCCCCCGTGGTCCTCAGCAGGAATCCTTAGCAGAGATTCTGGCTGGCTCATAGAAAAAGGAGTTTGTGTTGCAACTGCAGCCACTCCTGCTGCTTCCAGTCACCACGGGAAGGATGCTAGCTTGGTTCTGGCTTTCTTTTGCTCCACCCCTTCCTGCTACATCAGCAAGTTCAAGAGGTAAGGAAGATCTTCAAATCCCAGTATCATTACAACTTTGCAAGCTATTAAGTATCTCAAAATCACTGAATAACAAATGATACAACTCAGGACAACAATCTTCCTCATGCCAAAACCTGTAACCTTAAAGGAATGAGGCTGCTATGCTTCACCTCAACCTGGAGATTTAGCAAGCCCTGGTTTTGTGATATGATGACAGTAAAGAAAGTCCAGGACAATGGTTTTATGCTTGACTTGTAGGGAGAAATTTTTAGTTCTTGGAAGTGGTTGTTGGTGTTTACATTCAATAACTCATTGCAGTAGGGAAGTAATAGCGTATTTTTTTTAATGAAAGATTTATTTTAATAGAATTTATTTGCTCTGTGCTATGGTTTCATGTTAGAATATTCTGGTTCAAATGATAAACTGGGTAATTAAGCCTCTAGATATTTAACAGATAGTGATTGGTTTTCAAAAATAGCTGTGGTGAACATAACTTCAGCTTAAAAACAAGATTCAGAATTCAGACTTTTCCAGTGCCTTAAGTGTAAGGCTGCATCTGTAATTATCATTTCCTTATGTTGCACATTTTTAGAAGGGGAAGGTAGGAAACCATTCTGGTTGATAGAATGCCAGACTGTGCACTGATGTTGACAGCTGGCATCTTTAAAAGAGAATCCATTAATTATTCCCTTTTTTGGGATGGCTAAGTGGCACAGTCATTCTTGGATGGTAAGAATCATGGAAGAAGGTGCCAGCCCTGGAGTTAGGAGGACCTGAGTTCAAATCTGAACTCAGACACTTGACACTCTTTGGGCAAGTCACTTAACCCCAATTGCCCTCCAAAAAGCAAAAACAGAAACAAAATGTTCCCTTTCTACATATTTTAACCCCATAATGTTTTATTTCTGAGAAAATTTTTGAATTTGTTTCAATGTACACAGTAACAATACATTGAATTCTTATAAATACTTGGTGACTGACTATCCCATTCTTTATAGAGATGTTTTATTTTGTACAGTCTCAGGCTCAGTTCTTGTTTAGATGTGGGGTTCTTATTATCCTTTCATTTAGGTAATTAAACTATATTCTTCCTAGAAAAAGATCATGAAGACTAAATTAGGAAATAATCAAATGTTTTCTTTCTGAAATCTCTCAGAATTCCTTAAAGATAAGGGTTTATTTATAAGGAATTGCATTGATAATATTCCTATTGCTTTTTCTTCTGTTTGAACTGAAATTCCTTTAAAGGATCTACATATATGTACATGTCCGCAGAGATACATCTACATGAACACACACACATACATACATACAAACATACATACATATGTATATGTATTTATGTACAGTACACAAAGGTGCATATGAATGTATATATATATATATATATATATGCAGACACTTACATATACATTATGAATGTGTGTATGCATGGAAAGACATAAGGAAGGAACAAAGGAATGAAGGAGGGAGGGACAGAGGGAGGTAGGGAGGGAGAAAAGGAGGGAGGTAGGAAAGGAAGGAAGGAAAGAAGGTAGGAGGGAGGGAGGGAGGGAGAGAAGGAAATTAGGAAAAAGAAAGATTGTTATATATAAGGAATTCTAATGAGAGAGGTGACAGAATCAAGATGATACAGTAAAGACAGGGACTCTTCTGAGGTCTCCTAAAGTCCCTCTAAACAACTTTCAAATAATGCCTCAAATTGAATTCTGGAGTGGCAGAATGACTAAGGAGGGTAGGGGTAGGACCTGGAGCCCAGCCCAGACTGCATAGCTTAGGCTTTGACTGGGCACCAGCAATAGACTTTGAAGGCAGTTCATCAGTGGTAGCAGCAGCTTTTGGAGCTCTCAACTGACAGATGGCAAGAATTTCTGAGAAATGGTCAGATGGAGATTACAGGGTACCTTTTACTGCCACTAGATACATGATCTTTCCACATTGTTCATACACAGTTCAGAGTCTCAGCTTCAAAGCTAAGAGGAGCAATAGCTCACTAGAGCTTTTTGCTACAGGGGTGAAGGGGCCTTGATAGGAACCTTGAAGGTTCCAACATAAAAAAAGACTGATTTTGGTTACTCACATACCAGACAAGTGGCCAAAAATGCAGTGTCCACAGCTCCTTTTTGGTCATGCCACATTGGACACTAAAATTTACTGACCATGACGACTAAATCTCAAAACATCAGCAAGAAAGACCTGGAGCTTGGCACAGTGCTCCTTCTACCCTAAAAGCAGGGCCCTATTTTAACATAAAGTTATAAACCAAGAAATTGACTGGAAAGTTAATAAACAACAAAAAAAGGACTGAACTATGGAAAGTTCCTGTGGTGACTGGGAAGATAAAAACACAAATGCAGAAGACAACAATGTCAAAATACCTACATGCAAAGTCTCAAAGAAAAATGTGAATTGGTCACACCCAAAAAGAAAATTTCTGAAAGAGGTCAAAAACGATTTTAAAAATTCAAATGAGAGAGGTAGAAGAAAAGTAGCCAAAAGAAATAAGAAAGATGTGAGAAAATTGTGAAAAATAGAGAACAACTTGGTAAAGTAAAAACAACAACAAAAAAAATACTGAAGAAAAAAACCAGCTTAGAAAATTTGCCACATGGCAAAAGAAGTATGAAAAGCCACTGAAGAGCGGAAATTAACAAGCGGAACTGACCAAATTGAAAAATAGGTATAAAACTTAATTGAAGAAAAGAATGCCATAAGAGGAAGATTTGACCAAAAGGAAAAGGAGGTACAAAAACCCAGTGAAGAAAATAATTTCTTAAAACAAGGAATTGGGCAAATTGAAGCTAATAAATCCATGAGAGGTAAAGAAATAATAAAACAAAGTCAAAGTAATGAAAAAGAAGAAAATGTAAAATATCTCAATGGAAAAACAATTGACTTGGAAATAGATCCTGGAGAGAAAATTTAATAATTATGGGACTACCAAAAACTAGGACTTAAAAAAAGAGCATAGATATCATATCTGAAGAAATTACCAAAAATAAAAAACAAACAAACAAAAACAAAAAAACAAAAAAACTTCACTGATGCCCTTGAACCAGAGGGTAAAATAGAAATCAATAGAATTTTCCAGTCACCTCATGAAAGTTATCCCCAAATGAAAACAACAAACATAGTTATAGGTAAATCCAGAGCCCCCAGCTCAAGGAGAAATTATTACAAGAAGTCAGAAAGAAAGGGGAAAAAAGCAATTAAAATTTCGTGGAACCACAATCAGAATCACACAAAATTTAGCAGCTTTTACATCAGAAAATTAGGGGACTTGGAATATGATATTCCAAAAGGCAAAGGAACCAGGATTAAAACCAAAAATAATCAATTCAGAAAAGTTGAGCATAATCCTTTATTGGAAAACATGGATATCTCATTAAATAGAGGAGTTACAAACATTCCCTATGAAGTAAACAAAGTAGAATAAAAATTTTGACTTTTAAATATAAGTCTCAGGAGAAGCAGAAAAAGGTAAACAGGAAGTGGAAATCATAATTGATTCAGTAAGTTTAAACAGCTTGTATTCCTTCATGGCATGATGCTTGTAACTCCTAAGATCTTTATCATTTTTAGGGCAAGTGGAAGGAGTATATGTAGTCAGAGAGGCAGGGGTGAAAGTTAATTATGATGGAACTGTTTTGGTTTTTGTTGTTGTTGTTGTTTTGTTTTTGTAAACGAGAGAGAAAGAAAGTTGCACCAGGGGAAGGGGAAAAGGAGATGTAGAATGCACAAATTATCTCACAGCAAAGAAGCATAAAAGTGCTTTTACATTGAAGGGGAAAATGAGTGTGATGCTAGGAAACACTTCATCTTCACTTTCCAAGGAATTGGCTCAAAGAAGAAATAACCTACATACACAATAGAGCATAGAAATCTATCTTATTCTCTAGGTGTGGAGGGTGAAAGATGAAATGCCTAACAAAGCAGCACTAGACCTACTCGGCTTATGCCTAGGCCCAAATACAACAGGACACAAACTTTTATTCATGAAAAGAAATCAAATAAGTCCAATAAATTGAAAAGATACACTATAAAATTAAGTAATCTTATTTCTAATTGGAAGAAAGATTAGGAACTTTTCAAGTTTGGAGGAAGAGAGTGAATAGCTACAAATCCTTAAATTGAAAAAAAAAAGATGTTTCCCACTTCTCCCAACTATATAAAAATCGAATGACCCTAGAAACATAAATTATTGATCATTATGGGGCCAGTTTTCATAAAATACATATGAGTTTCTTGCTATGTATAAATTTGAGAAAACTCTTGGCATCAATTTTTAGAACTAAGTTTCTGTTCAGTATAACTTAGGTTGTTGGAAGGTTTTCTCCCATTTCTCACAATTGTTTTGTCACAAGACAGACATTGGGCTAAACCCATAATTGGGCAGAAACTAAGCTAGCTCAAGAATTGATTCACAAGATGAAATCAATGTAGTTCACTCAGTTGACACAATTAACTACTTGCTATCATAATCCTCTCAATTCCCTCAATTTTCCTTCTTTTGATTTATGAGGCAGTACCCAACACACTCCCCCCTTGGATCACTTATTTATAAGCAAAATCTATAAGTTTTTTTCATATATTCATAATCAGAATTATGGGAGTCAGGTTACAGATCAAACTACTTACAGGACTCATAATGGATTAATTTTCAGAGGGGAGATTGACATGTCACCAGAGTAACCAAGAAAACTTTAAACAACATGAAACAAAACATCAAAGGAATACAATAATGATCATCAATATTAAATAACATCAATTTCCCTTGTATCCTAGTAACCCACTCTCAATGTTCATTTATTCAGCACATTTTGAGTCGTAGATGTCTCATGTAGTTCTCTGGTCTCTACATTTCTTCTCCTGTACATTCTTGAATGGACTTCATTCTCAGGATGGCTATGATGGGGATTCTGCTTCTCCAATTCTGAATAACATTTAAGTTTCCTAAATAATTCTGATAAAATCTGTTAGTAAGAAGACAATACAATTTAGTACAATTTCTTAAATTTGGTTCTCCAATCCTGAAACTTCAGAAAATTTAAGTTTTTTATATACCAAGTACAGCTCTTCTCTTTACCTAAAACTTGTACCTGATATAGGAATCATTAAAAAATCCATACATGTAACTGTTAAGAATATGGGCAGGCAGTTTTCAAAAGAAGGAATCAAAGTTATCTATACTCATGAAAAAATGCTTAAAATCAAGACTAATTAGAAAAATGAAAATTAAACCAATTCTGAAATACCACTTGACACTATCTGATTAGCTAATGCCAGAAAAGTGACAAACATTGGAGCAGATTTGGGAAAACAGAGTCTTTAATGCTTTGTCTGTGGAGTTTTGAACTGACTGAAACATTTTAGAGAGCAATTTGGAACTCTGCCCAAAGCTCTATAAAATTGTGCATATCTGTTGACCTAGAAATAGCACTATTAGGGCTACATACTAAAGAGATTAAAAAAAGGAAAAGGACTTAGATGTACAAAAAATATTTTTAGCAACTCTTTTTCTCGTGGCACAGAATTGGAAATTGTGAGGATTACTCTAAATTGGGGGGGTGGCTGATGAAATTATGGTCTATGATATTGCAGGATTGCAACAGTACTATAAGAAATGATGAATAGTATGCCTTTGCAACACATGGAAAAACTTATGTGAACTGATGCAAAGTGAAGTGAGAAGAACTAGGAAAACAGTGTATGCAGTAATAGGAATATTGTACAATGATCTTTGCCATTCTAAGCAATACAATGATCTAAGACAATTCCAAAAAACTTGTGACAAAAAGTATTATCCACTTCCAGAGAAAGAACTGATGGAGTTTGAATGCAGACCAAGGCATACTAAAAACAAAATGAAAGAAAACAACTTTTTTTGGTCCGTGTTTTCTTTTGCTACATGACAATTGTGGAAATATATTTTGCATAACTGAACATGTATAAACAATATCAATTGTCTTGCTTTCTCAATGAAAGGGCAGGGGAGAGAGAAGAAGAAAGGAGGGAGAGAATGTAGAACTCAAAATTAAAAGAAAAATTAAAATTGTTTTCATATGTAATTTGAAAAAATTATGAAATTAGTGTTTAAGGGAAGTAAGGATCCTCAAAATCACCCTGATTCCCAGCTTACTTCCCTAGAGAGATCTAGGAATTTTTACTTTTTGAGCCTGGGGACCTCTAATGCCATTTTTACAATCCTATTATTTTAAAATTCATGCCACACGTTTTTCTGCCCATCTGTATCTATACATCTATATCCATATAATAGAAAATACAAGAGATATTTCTCTCTCCTTTACTCTTATACTCCCCTTCTTGCCTCCTCCATTCATCATTAAGAAAAAAAGGCATTTCCCATAGCAATTAAAGATAATCTTGAGTTTATGTCATGATTGATAGTTTTTAAGTTGCTATAAAAATTGGAAATTATGAAAAGTCAAAGAAATTTAGAAAATTTATAGAAAATGCTTAGCAGTTGAAGGCACAAAGAATGGGGACAATTAATCATCTACTATTCTTTCCTTACTTTCAAATCCAGTCATTTCCATACACATGTCTATTCTATGCTTTTGGGTAAGTTGAACAGAGAGTCAGAAGTAGAATCACATTGGCACCCCAGCATTTCTCCATTCAGAGAGCTTACTAGGCAATTTCTCTCCAAATATTTTTCCCAATCTATTTTATCACTATTGTTTCTTCGAATTTCTGGAAATAGTCTAATGCCCAAATGACTCAGCTCAGTTTCTTTCCCAAGTCCTTGAGCATATTTTTGTGATCTCATTTCAAGAGACTACCCAATCCTGTGGATACCCATGCCAGCATCCAATGTCCTTAGGTCTTCAGTTTAAAGTGTCTCTCTAAGGATAATAAAACTTAATACAATTTTCCTGGAGAAAATAAGACTAGAAGATCATGATCACTATCCTAAAATATTTTGAATGCTTATATAGAGAGGGTTCATGCTTTATTATGGAGTCGATTAGTGTGGTTTGGTAGAAAGATTGGTTGATGCAGAGTCAAGAAAGTTGTAAGTTTGAATCCACTTCTGACCCTTGACCATGAGGAAATTATTTTACTTTTTATGTCTGTGTCGGATAAAGACCTTGCAGACCCTTTTCCAAATAAACTCAGAGTTTTTTCAAAGTAGAAACAGAAGTTCTTTATTCTAAAGATAAGTCTTGAGAGAGTTGGGCATCACCTATTCCAGACAGGCCTGGTCTAGAGAGGCACCCAACAAGAGTCAAGCAAGCAGTTTTACACAAACAATTCTAAGAAAAAAAAAAACAATTCCCAGGTATCCTCCTATCACCCCTCCCCTTGAACTGGACGATCAACCCATTGGTGGGGTTGTATGGCCTCACAGTCTACACAAGAACCCAGGAAATCCCACTTACCCAATATAAAGACATATGGTTATGATTATTCATATTTAGCAGAATTGGGCCATTAAAAAAAGCCCCTTACAGGAAAAAGGGAGGGGGAGTAGGGGCACACCACCTGATTTCCCCCGAATCAGGTGATTTACAGGAACATGAAACTTAGGCCTATAGAGGTCTGGGACCTAGCCCAAGTTTGGTGACTGTCTCTTTCTTTTTATGAGAATGCTTTCACTTATCTCATTCATGTCTTGGTTTCTTCATGTGTAAAATTTCATGGTAATACCTATAATAATTACCTTAAAATGTTATTATAAGGATTAAATGAAATAAAGCATACAAAAACAAAAGGACTTGACCTGTGATTTAATTGGTATAGGGAACTCCTACATGAGGAAACTTCCTCTATCAAAACACAGTGGCAACTTTTCTGCACCTTAGTCTTAGAGAATTGTGTAGGCAGGCACTGAAATGTTAAGTGACTTAACCTTAAACATTATTACCAGTGACAGTACTTGAATAAAGATGTTTTGTTTGATTCAGGCTTTGAGGTCAGCTCTGAATGACCTATGCATATGTCAGATATTAGAAGACCTGAGATGCTTTCTGATTCTATAAGAACTTGATTTTATGTTTTTTGTAGGCTTACTAGGATAAAACTAGAATCGTAAAATATTGGTATGTGGATTACTTTCAATGGGGACAGATATAATATAAAAAACAATATATTAAACAGTGCATCTTGTTTAATGAAGACCATATTATTAAGCTCACCTTGTTTGTACGTCCTATCCTCTATACTACCTAATAAATAACCTGAAGATTCAAGGCTCTCTGGTGACACTAACTAGTTTAGTTGAAAAGTAAGTACCAATTGATGCATCATTATTGTACTTATTAGGAGATATTGGTGCTATAATAAATGTACCCAATCCTGAAACCAACCTGCTACCTTTAAATAGGTTTACCGATTGAAAATCTCATTGTAAACCATCTTAGTGTTTTGTTTCTTCAATTTTATATCACACTGAAACCATCTCCCTTTTATTTTCTCTTATATGAAATTTAAATATCAGATTAAATTTTCTCGTTTTTACTTAGTAAGGAATGTACTTTAAATTGCTGTATATGGGAAGCAAGAATAACGATAATACTAATACTTTAATGTGATGCTATACAGTTTTCAAGTCAATTCAGTAACTATTACCTCATTTTGTCATTCTAAAACTTTTCTGATATCAGACAAGGCAGCTACTACTGTTCATTTTGTAGCTGAGGCCACAGGAACTTGAGGGAGTTCCCCAAGGTTATAAAGATATTAAATATTAAAGGCGTAATTTGAACCCAGGTCTTTTACTCAAGGGTCAAAGTTCTTTCCATTGTTACCACACCAATTTATTGTTTACAAATTTAGTGAATAGCACAGACAGTGTTGTGTGGGTGAAACCAGGCTGAAGAGCTAGCTTGTTAAATTACTAAATGTTAAAATTTCAGTGTGAGCTTTTATACTCTATAAATCAATAATCAGTAAAAAATTAGGCCTTAATTTAGGTTTTTTTTTAATGTCTAGACTTAAGAAACTGTTGCTAATATGAGTTAAACTCAAGTGTGTATGCACACTTTTTATGAACCCAATTGTCAAACATTTATCATTACAACCCTCTATTGCCTTATACAACATTATAACATTGCTTTTAATGAACATTAATTGAATTGGACTTTCAGGGCAAGAACCAAAATGAAAGATCAGAGTGAGCCATTCTTCCAAACCCAAGACAGCTTAGGAGTTCAATAAGAGAGATCTGTGACATGAGGGAGGAGATTGACTCAGAATCCACATAAATGAAACACCAATGGCAGAACTAGGGGATGGTGACAGAAGCAGCAGCAACTTTGGGAGCACTCAAGCCGAGAGAGATTTAGGGGACCAGGCAACTTCTCAGAAAGAGAATACAGTGGGCTCTTGTGTTAGCACTAGATGCAATACCAGATGCTTTTTGGCAATTCTATTGTCCATTCTAAACTCTGAGTTCAAGGGCACAGAGGAAGAATTTTGGACAAGAGGGATTGTAATCGCTCCAAGGCAATTTCACTTCCAGACCCAAGGGATCAGAGGCCCTGAGGAGCAGTACAAATTTCAGTCACAAGTGATCAGGGGCCCTTCCAGTTTATGGACCAGAGTATAGACTAGGACAGTAGTAACTACATATCTTCCCTGATAACACTACCTTGGAAGAACTGAAAAAAAGCAGTGCCAAAAATTCTGATTCTTGAGACAGTGTTCCTCCACCCCATATACCTGAAATAGAGCCCAAGAATTAAATAAAGTTCCAAATCAAGAAATAGGGGAGAAAATGAGCAAATAGCTAAATAAAGAAATGTGACCTAAAAAAAAACTATTATGGTGACAAGAGAAAAATAAACACCTCAGAAGAAGACGCTGAAGTCAAAAAAGTTACAAATAAAACCTTAAAGGAAAAAAAAAATATATGTATTAATTGGACATAAGCCCAAAAAAAGTTCCTGGAAGAGCCAAAAAAATTTTTCCACACCAAATAAGAACGGTAGAAGAAAAATTAGGCAAAAAAAAATGAAAGCAAGGAAAAAATTATGGAAAAGTCATGTAACAGCTTGGTAAAAGAGTAAAAAAAATACTGAATAAAATAAAACCTTAAAAAACAGAACTGGTCAAATGAGGAAGAGGAGTGATGAAGGTAAAGGAATTCATTAACCAAAACAACTAGGTGTGGCTAGGTGGCACAGTGAATAGAGCACTGGCCCTGGAGTCAGGAGGACCTGAGTTTAAATCTGGCCTCAGACACTTAACATAACAACTAGCCATGTGGCCTTGAGCAAGTCATTTAACCCCAATTGCCCTCCCAAAAAAGCATATAAACAAACAAAATAATCCCCAAAATAAAAAAAAAATAATTGTAAAAAGCAGAATTGGGAAGTGGACCCA
Source organism: Pseudochirops cupreus (assembly GCA_028627135.1). Lineage (NCBI taxonomy): Eukaryota > Metazoa > Chordata > Mammalia > Diprotodontia > Pseudocheiridae > Pseudochirops > Pseudochirops cupreus. The sequence goes on along the minus strand of JAQQSU010006740.1, from coordinate 2,492 downwards.
AGGTGGTGGAGTGAAGGCAGGTCCTTGCTTCACTTCTCTGCCAAACCCCTCCAGATACCTTTAAAAATGACTCTAAAAAAATTTTAGAGATGAAAAACCAGCAAAAAAGACAGAGTGAAACAAATTTCCAGCCCAAGACAACCTAGATAGAAGGTTGACAGGAAAGGTTTATTACATCTTGCTGAGAGTGGAAAGAGTAAACTTGGAGCAGGTTGCTGGGTGACTGAATCACTGGCAGCCTCAGGAGTTTCCAGGCTTCTCAGCCAAATGACACAAAAGGTAACTTAGAAGGCCAGCATGAAGGGTCTGTTGGAGCAGAGTGAAAGAAGTGCAGTGCAGTGCAGGTGATTCCAGCACAGCCCTGGCGCCTGAAAACCAGGAGCAGTCGTTGGGAGTGTCTGAATCAACAGTGGCAGCAGCTGCATCAAGAGATTTCAGTTCACATATGGTAAAGAGGTTGAACAACTGGTCAGAAAGAAATTTCAGAGGTCTCTTTGCTACTACTGAGGTAGGACTGTGTCGCATGGCCCACTCACAAGATTAAGGAGCTTCTACATTAAATGATTGGCAGGCTTGGAATATGATATTCTGGAGGGTAATGGAACTAGAATCATAACGAAAAATCACCTACACATCAAAACTGAATGTAATCTATAAGGGGAAAAATGGAGATTTGGTGAGATAGAGGAATTTCAAGCATTTTTGAGAAAAGACCAGGGGTAAATAGAAAATTTGACTTTCAAATACAAAAATTAGAGAAACATGAAAAGGTAAACAGGAATAAGAAATCATAAGGGACTTGTTAAAGTTAAACTGTTTTCATTCCTACCTGGGAAGATGATATTTGTTACCCATAAGATCTTTCTCATTATTAGGGTAATTAGAAGGAATATATATATAGACAGAGGGCACAGGTTTGAGTTAAATATGAAGGGATGATATCTAAAAACTAAAATTAAGGATGAGAGAGGAATGTACTAGGAGAAAGAGAAAAGGAGAAATAGGGATGGGATAAATTATCTCACATAAAGGAGACAAGATAAAGTTTTTACAATTAAAGGGAAGAGGAGGGAGGTCAAGGGTAAAGAGTGAATCTTGTTCTCATCAGAATTAGCTTAAAGATGGAATAACATACACACTCAATTAGGCATGGAAATCTATCTTGCCCTATAGGAAAGTAGGGAAGGAAGGGGATAAGAGAAGGGAGGACACATCGGGGGGGGGTAGTCAGAAACAAAACACTTTTGAACAGGGACAGGGTGAAAGGAGAGGGAGAATAGAAGAAAAGGAAGAGTGGAAATAGGTTTGTGTCTGACCACTGCCTCCTTTTGTCTGCTTTCTATTATCACCCTGTTATGGATGTGTTTTGCATGACTATGCATGTATGGCCCATATGAAAAAGCCTGCCTTCTCAATGGAGTTGGGAGAAGAAGAAAGGGAGATAAGTTGGAACTCAATATTTTTTAAATGAATATTGAAATTGATTTTACGTGTGACTGGGGAAAAGTGAAGTGATAAATTAAAAAAAAAAAGAATTGGCCAATGAAAAAAGAAGCACAAGCCTTCACTGTAAAAATTAATTCCTTAAAATTTAGATTTGAGCAAGTAAGAGCTAATTTTTCCATGACACATAAAAAAAGAAATGAAGAAGTCAAAAGAATGAAAAATATAGGAAAATATGACATCTCATTAAAAAAAAATTACTTGGAACAAAAGATCAAGGATAGTTAACTTAACAATTATTGGATTATCTGAAATCCATGATCCAAGAAAGAGCTTAGATATCTTATTTCAAGGAGTTATGAAGGAAACCTACACATATATCTAAAATTAGAAGGTAAAATAGAAATGGAAAGAATCTGCTAATCTCCATCTGAAAGAAATCCCCAAATGAAAAGTCTCAGGAATATTAGATCTAAATTCCAAAGCTTCCAGGTCAAAAGGAAAATACATCAAATATCCAGAAAGAAAACATAAATACACCACTGAGTCATAGTCAATATTTTATCAACTATGATATTAAAGGGGAAGAGGTTTTGGAATATAATCTTCCAAAAGACAAAAGATCTGGGATTTCAACCAAGAATCACCTACCAAGCAAAACTTAATATAATTTTTCTTTTTCTTTTTTTTTTTACCTTTCATTATAGCTTTTTATTTATGAAAATCTTCTAACAAGTAAGTCCTTCCATGTTTTTCCTCTGCTCAAAGACATTCAGTTGTTCCCAATTACCCCTAGAATACAATACAAATTCCTTAGTCTAGCATTTTAAAGACCTGCACAGTTCACTTTCTATTTACCTTTCATATTAATGCGTTCTCCAGTTCTACCCCACTTGATCTCCCATTTTCTGTCACTCAGAATCCTTGTCTTTCTTTCTTTTTTTTAAAATGACTTGTTTATTTACTTTTAATTTACAAGATTCAGTTCCACATTCACTTGAGTTTCAGATTTTCTCCCCTCCCTTCCCCCCCCCCCCCACCATGGTGGC
>JAQQSU010000674.1:0-19233 GCA_028627135.1 Pseudochirops cupreus | reverse complement strand
GATCAGTTGAATAGAAAGGGATGATATTTTAAAAATAAAATTAAGAGGTGAGAGAGGAATATAATGATAGGAGGATAAAGAGAAAGATAGGATATGATCAATTTTCTCATATAAAAGAGGCAAGAGAAAACTGTTACACTGGAGGGGAAGAATAGGAAGGTGAAAGGGAATGGGTCAACTTTACTCTCATTGAATTTTGCCTAAGGAGGGAAGAACATACACACTTATTTGGGTATCTTACCTACAGGAAAGTAGTGGGCAGGGGATAAGAGCAGCAATGATAGAAGCAGATTGGGAGAGAGGGTAATAAGAAGCAATACTTTTGAAAAGGGACAGAGTCAAAGTAGAAAATAGAATAAGTGGGGGTCAGGATAGGATGGGGGGAAACATAGTTAATCTTTCACAATATAACTGCTATGGAAATGTTTGCATAACTACACTTGTACAAACTATATTGTTGTATTGCACAACCTATATATTGCTTATCTTCTCGGTGGAGGTGGGTGAGGAGGCAAGAAGAGAAAGAATCTGGAAATCAAAGTTTTAAAAACAAATGTTAAAAAAAATTGTTTTTCACATGCAACTGGGAAATAAGATATACAGACACTGGGATATAGAAATACATCTTGCCCTACTAGAAAGTTAGACAGGGCATGGGGGAGGATGTCAGAGAAAAGTAGAAAGGGTATTCAGTGTGCTTTCTATCTTGGGATGGGGGGTAGGGGAAAGATGAGAAAATTTGTAACTCAAAATCTTGTGTAAATGAATCTTGAAAACTAAAAATAAATTTTAAAAATAAAATAAAGAGAAATGACAAGCAGAACACTCTCTGAAAAACCTAGAAAGACTTATAAGCTGATGCTGAGTGAAGTGAGCAGGTGTAGAACAGCGTACACAGTAACAGCAACATTGTGTGATGATCAGCTGCAAATGACTCGGCTATTCCTACAAACACAACGATCCTGGATAACTCTTAAGGACTTATGATGAAAAATGCTATGTATCTTCAGAGAAAAATACTTATGCAGCCTGAATGTAGATTGAAACATACTCCTTTTTTACTTGATTTTTCTTGGTGTTGTTTTTGCTGTTGTTGCATGTTTTCTTTCACAACACGACTAATGTGAAAATATGTTTTGCATGATTGCACATGTATAATCAAATTGCTGCATCAAATTGCTTGCCTTTGCAGTGAGAAGAGAAGCAAGGAATTTGTAACTTAAAGTTTTAAGAAACAAACATTAAACATTATTTTTACATATAATTAGGGGAAAATGAAATATTAAATAAATAATTTTAAACTATGTAAATTAATTTCCACCTCTTATACAATTTCCTATTATTCTCCTTCCTGAATGCCACTTCATGTATTTCAGGCAAATTGGCCTCCTTGAGATTTCCCATAGGGACATTCCATCTCTTGCCTCCAGGCCTTTGTATAGTTACTCTGTACATTCCTCATTCTGGCATATGCCCCCTCCTAGTGGTTTGTTCTTTGTTCTTGAAGAGGACCAAGACATCAGGGAGATGATGACGTGCCTTGCAATTTACTTGGATTTGAGTGACAGAGGGCTATGTAAAATCAACAGTCTCATTTTCTCCTCCAGAGGCACCTGGATCCAGTGGCCAGGTTTCAATGACCGGAGATGGCCCAGGATGCAGTGGGAAACCTTGGTGTTTTAAACTAAGTTCTTTTAAAATTCTCACCTATTCAGTGAATAGACCTCTTTAAGAAGTGAGTCAAGGAATGGCCCCTTTAATAATAAGAAAAAAATTCAAACTGGGAAAGGAAGACCTTTAGGGCTGTTGGCCAAAAGAAAAACAGTTACTATTCTTATACAGTCTGAACCAGGAGGGCCAAAAAAATACCCATTAAGTGGTGCTTGGGAAGGGGACCTCTTAGCTTCCTTTAAAATGAAACTCAGGGGCTAAATTTTCAGGCCTTTGCTGATCCCAAGAAACTATTTCTCTTTCTTTCTTAAAATTACATTGAATATACTCTCTCTATTGTATTGCTCTATATATGACATAATTCCCCAGCAAAAACCCCCAGTGTTATTTCTTCGATGGCAACCACTACTTAGTTTTAATCTTCATATTCTTAATGCTTGGCACATATGCCAGGCTTCCCACATTCCCTAGTATACTGTTTAGGGCACAAGAAGCATTTGATTAATTGCATGTTGCCGTTAAATATCAATGGTAAATCTCTTGGCCTCAGGCTTTTCAATCTGTAGTACCATGCAGGAGACACATTTAATGCAAATAACTTAGTAGTACTCATAAGTAAATTCTCTATCTTAAGTACAAGGTATTTTACATGCTTGAAGAAATAAGTATAGACTGAAACTTTGAGGGAAGAAGGGAATTGTGTCTTATTTGAACTTGGATTCATCATCAATGCTTAGCACAACGTTCTGCACATTGTGGTCAATTTTTCTTAGGTGGATTAGGCAAATGTTGAAAATGTTGAAATGTGCATTATATATTTCTATCACATTTTTCTAATTCAACGGACCAACCATCTCCATGTTTTGTGTCTCATCTCTGATGGCCACATGCCATCAGATTATGCTGTAGAAATAAAGGATCCCATTTTAAAAATCACTGAGCTCAACCTATTCATTGAGTAAGCATAAGGGGAACTGAGATCTAGGAAGATACAGGGGCTTCCTAAGGATCCTATACCTAGTTCATGGCAGAGTTGGAACTAGACCCAAATGCCAACTGTTATACAACCTCTGAGGACAGCACCAAATATCCTACTTCTTAATTTTGTAGTCAAAAAAGGACCCTTGGAAAGAGCTATTCCCTGATTCTGTAGTATGAACAGAGGCTACTTTTCAGAGCTGCTTAATGCCTTCCTAGTTAGCAAATCTCATGATATTAATGTCTCCATCCTGTTTTAATTCAATTAGGAAACTAGGGAAATAATATGGGGAGTCCACATAGAATTCTGTTTTATCCCACTCTAATGACATACAAGATTGATAATTTTGTTGGTTATGGTAGTGCTTTTTAATTTTTTTTTAGATTTTCCCCATAAATGCGAATGTAAAAGTCCTCGATGTTAATGAAAAGGAGCCCTCTTTAGTTTGAAAGACAGAAGAACCAAATGAGTAACTCTGGGACCTTAAACATGAATTATTGGATGATTATAGCAACACCCCTAGTGGTAGCATTGATGAAGTGCGGAGCATTGAACTGTGAAAAACCTCAATTCCGGGGCATATGAAAGACATATATATGAAAGAAAGCAACAGGAAAACAGGCAGAAAAGCAGAGGCAATTAACCATCTGAGATACTGCTTGGACAGTTAGAACAAAATAGCTGTAATTACTCCTTTGCTGGAACATTAGCCTTTCTTGAAATTCTGGGAAATGACCTAGGGTGGGCCCGGCTATGTATTTACATACAAATAAATATGTAGAGAGGGAAAACTGCAGGCTACAGAACTACATCATCCAGGTTGTGTTTGTCAGTGCCCAATGTATAGTAAATCCTGATATAGTAATAATGGCAGATATCCAGATTTTTTTTTCATTGTAATTAAGTCTCCTTTTCTTCGTGCTGCTTGAAGTGCTCAGCTAATGTTCATCCTGCCATCTGCTTTGGCTTCTTGTCCCACATCCCCGTCCTTCTTCCCAGTGGAATCTTTTAAGCTAGAAGGCATTGGAGACCCATTTTGAACTGGATGTACATATATAACTGAATCTATTTTAAGGTTCCTCTTTGTAAACCTACTGGCCAGCCATTTTAACTTATTCAAAGACCGATTGTTTTCTCCTTTGGAGTCTCCTTAGAGGTAAATTCTATTCTCTGGGGTTTGTCTTAGGCAATTTAAGCCAAGGTCCTATAAGTGCCAGGCACTGTGCTGAGCACTTGTAATACAAATAGAAGCAAAGAGAAAGTCAGTCACTGCCCTCAATGAGTTTACATTCTAATGAAAGACATAAGGTATAAAGTGGGAAGCATTTTAAGGAGACATGGTAGCAAAGTCTGATGTGAGGAACTGAGCTGGAAAACAAACAACGGATGGCCTGAGTATTCCCTCAGCATGAAGACTCAGGCAGATGCTTTCCCAATACTGAAAAAAGTCTGACAAAGCCTCCTTTAAGAATTTGTCCTTTTGCTTGCATCAGAATTGTATGTCCAGAACATTTTTTCCTCTATCTATCCATTGAAGAGTTAAAGACAGAAACTGTAAATGAGGTTTAGTGTTAGTGTTACAAATGGGCATCCAACAGTAGAGTGTAGCTGAAAGATTGCTCAATTCAGATTCAGGAGACTGGGGTCCAAAGCCCAGCGCTTCTCTTTACCACTTGTGTGGCCATAGGCAAATCACTAAGCCTCTCTTGGCATCAGTTTCTTCCTCTGTAGAAGGAAGATGCTGGACTAGTTGATTGATTCCCTCCTACATCTAAAACTGACCCTAAGTTTTGTCGTTATTGTTGTTCATCCATTTCAGTGGCATCCAGCTCTTCATGACCCCGTTTAGAGTTTTCTTGGCAAAGATCCTGAAATGGTTTGCCATTTCCTTCTTCGGTTCATTTTACAAATGAGGAAACTGAGGCAAACAGGGTTAAGTGACTTGCCCAAGGTCATACAATTGATAAATATGTGAGGCCAGATTTGAATTCAGGTCTTCCTGACTCTAGGCCAGGTGCTCTGTCCATTGAGCCACATAGCTGCTTGAAATTAAGTTTACAGATAAGTAAACGCAAAGTTCTTTCAGGGTGCAGAGAGCACTAATATCTAAAGGTGTTAGGGAAGGCTTTCATAGTATCATATAATCATAGATTTAGAGTTGACAGAGCCCTTAAAGACTGTCTAGTCCAACCTCCTTTATTTTTAGGTAAGAAACCAAGACTCAGGGATGCTAAGACACTTGTCCAAGGTCACGAAGCTGTAACAGGAAGGAGCATGCTCAAATTCACTGTTACTGATCAATTATAGAGAGCTTACACAGATGTATTCTACCTGATTCCTATCCAACTTGTAGAAAATTGATGGAAGCCTACTTCTAACAATGTATGACTTGAGGACTTATAATGGGTAAGTCCTACACTAAGCCAGAAGAACTAATGAGTGAGCAGATCATAATGGTGCTACAAGTTCTTTAATTAGCTATTAGGTTGTACACTGAGGATATAAAAAGGGGTGCCCTCACCCACTAGTTCTTCCTTTTACCTTCATAGTATGAATAACTGTTTTGAGCTATCTCTTAAGAGTCAAGTGGTAGAGGGATAGTTGACTCCATCCCCTACCCAGTTGCCACATGTCTATGAACACATGGCCATGCCTATCTCTTTGGTTTCTGTTCTTTCATTATTTTATGTAAATTAGAATCCTAAAATGGATTATCCAGGTTATTTTGTGAATTCTGAAGCTATTTTGAAAGATGAAGGAGTATATTCCAGACATGAGGGACAGTCTATCCAAAGGTAAAGAGTTTTTGAGATGACATGCTAAGTTCAAGGAGTAGCTAGGAAGCCAGTTCGGCAGGAATATAGAGCTGATGAATGATAGTGATAGGAAGTCAATCTGGAAAGGGTGGTAAAGAATGTAAGCCCTATGAGGGCAGATTCCAGTTTAAGATATCTTTGTTTCTATACTTTCAGCAGCTGGCACAATGGCTTGTGCATACTAAATACTTATTAAATATTTGTTTAATTGAATTTAATTGAATGTGATGCTGATTGTGGAGGGCTTTAAATTCCAGATGGAGGAGTTTGCTTTTTTTTATCTTAGAAGGAATAGCAGAAAACTGAAAATTTCTATGTTCAGATCTCTACCTAAATTTAACAGGTAGATTGGTGAGGGGGAAAACCAATTAAGATTTTATTTCAATAGTCCACATGATAGGTGATGAGGGCCTGGCCTACATGGTGGCCATTAGACAGATGTCAATGATGTCAAGGGAGAATAAACAAGTCGTGGCAGCCAGCTGGGGAGAGGGATGGGAGAGGCATTCATCTCACACATCCCGGAGAGTGATTCAGTTTCCTTATTTAATAGAGACATTTAAATGTAAAATATTATAAGTAGGCATTAATTTAAGAGGTCACCAAGATAAAATTACACTTCCACAAAGGGTACTTGGGTTCAGCATCTCTCAGCGTTATTCTGTGCCCAGGCTGCCTCTTTTATCAAGTGCTAATTTAAAATGAAATTCCGCTTGGTGGGGGGGCTTCAGCCATTCCAGCTCTGAGAGGGGAGCAGGAAGGGAGGACTGCAGGTATCGGGCCACTGCTCTGGCCAACTTTGGAGCAGCAGGCAGAGCAGGCTAGTGTGACTGGAACATCACTGTCGGTCAGAGCAGGAAAAGGCAAGGGGCCCTCCCATTGTGACAGCAGGAGAACAGCGGGATCTTGAGCTGGGGAGTGGGGGAGGGAGTTGGTAGAGGCATTCAGAACCACAAGAGGGAATTCTTTTTTTAAAAATATCTTTGATTTTGGATGGCAGTCACACCTCTCTATTTATAAAGAAACCTAGCTGGGCCTCAGTCTCAATGTGTTTCCATAGGGAGCGGGTGGCAGCAGGCCACACTCGCTTTTGCTCATCCATTTGTTGCTTTTGTGTTGGACGTTAACTGTCTCCAGTAAAATATTGAACAGGGAAAGAAACCCCAGGAAAGGTTCAGAGATGAATACTGAGGAAATAGTGCATTATAATAACATGGGAAAGAATGAAGCCTAGAAAAGACACAGGGAGGGCAGGGAGAAAGAATGTTCTCCTGTCTCAATAAAAGTAAGAGAAAACAAAACAGCAATCCGGGACAAGGCGATTCTCCCCCCCCCCCCCCAGTTCCTCCCCTGCTTCCCCCCCCTTTCTCTATCTGGAATCCGTCCCCAGCACACATAACACTTTCCTTTCTGCTCATGGCTCTTTGTAGTCTGCACTGAGGTTAGGTTCTTTTTGTGAGTAGGGTGACCTAATTCTATACCATAAGGCTCGCAGCCACCCCCACCAGGTTCTTTATAATTCTTTAATTAAAAAAAATGTCAGCATCTCCCTTGCAATTTCTCCTCAAGCTACCTTTCTATATTTAGATCACAGAATCACTGGGTTGGAAAGGACCTCTGAGGCTTTCCAGTGTCACCTCAATTTGACCAAGAATTTTTTTTTTCTGTAACGTCTTGAATAACATAAATCATTCAGGTTATACTGGAAGAATTCTAGGGATGGGGAACTGCCTACCTTCCAAAATAGCCCTTTCGATTTATCGATAGATAATGATAATAATAATGCTGATGATCTGATGGTGATAGCATTTATACAGCATCTACTAGATGCCAGATAGTATGTCAGGTGCTTTATAAGCTTTATTATTTTCCCCATTCTACAGATAAAGAGATTGAGGCAAATAGAGATTAAGTGATTTGACCAAGAGGTGTCTGAGGTTGAATTTGAACTCACGTCTTCCAGACTCTAAGCCCAGTCTTCTGTCCACTGCTTCACCTAGCTGCCTCTGTTGCTCTAATTGTTAGAAGTGTTTCTTTACATTGAATAGCCATGTTTCTCTCTGCTGCTTCCAGCCATTTCTCCTGGACCAGCCCTCTTCCACACAATAGCCTCTCAAATACCTGAAGACAGCTGTCATGAACTCCCCCACTCTGCCCCCAAACATTCTCTTCTCCAGTAGACTCTTCCCCATGCAGGACTTTTGTTGTCTAGCAAAACCTCTTGTGCACTTCACCTATTATTCAAATTTCTCAACTCATTCTATTGTTATTGCTTCACCAAAGTCTCCAACAAACCCTAAGTAGCTAGTCAGGATTCCTCCTCCCTTGTTTTGCCAGACCTCTTCACCATCCACATGAAATCTGGCTAACCCAGAAGGAATTCCTCAAGGATGGCTTGCTAACCAAGGCTCCCAAGAGAGACTCCTGCCATGGCTTCTCCTGCTGATCTTCTGCTTGCTGCCTTTTGCAATTCACTGTCTGTGCCTAAATGCCCTCAGACTCCTCACCCAGATCCTTTTGCTTTAGCTAAGCAACTCTTCCCCTAGCTCACTCCATCCATTTTTCTAACTTCTACCTTCAAGCCTCATTTCCTCCAGTTTGTTATGCCTTTGACAATTTCCCATTTCTCATGTGCCAGGCTGCCCATATCTGTTATGTGAAATTGATTTCAACTCCTATCCATTAGAGGAAGCATTGCCTCATTGATTGACTTCAAGATAAGAGGTCTTTCTCTCTCAAGTATAGTGCCCAGATATTTTGTAATCATCTTCCTCTTCTCCTTCTGCTTCCCTCCCTTTTTTTTTCTCTCCCTTCTCCTTCCTCCTCCTTCTGCTCCCCCCCCTTTTTTTTGAGACTGGTTCTCCCTATCTCATCTAGCCAAGAAGTATAGCACTAATTCACAGGCTTGATCCCAATACTGACTGATTTGGGAACTTTGACCTACTCCATTCCCAACCCATGTCAATTTGCTTCTTTTTAGGTACCTCACCTGGCAGAACTCACCATATAGGTGCTGTACTTAGAGCCAGAATCATCAGTTTCTCCCTACTGCAGTTCAGAACCCCCAAACCCAAATGATTTGCCAATCTCAGACTCCCAGGGAGCAGGGATTACTGGTAGGCACCACCACATCTGCACACTCTCTTTAAAAGTATTTTGACCTGAGAGAGGACAAAATCAAATGAAATAATTGGGTTTAAAATTAGAAGGCGCCTTTGAGATTATCCAATCCAACACATTCATTTTATAGATAAATAAAACAAAGCCCAGATTAAGTTGTGACTCACACAGGAAGAAATTAGGAGAGCTAGGATTTTAATATGATAAAACTTACTGGTATGATTTTCAAATTAACTAGCCAAATTAAATAAGACTTTAAGGTTGCTAAATGCATATATTTGTACATTATTTTGTAATTAGCACATCTATCTGTTAAGGAAACCTAAATTTAAAAAAAAATAGAAAAATCAATTCACACTTTCTAAATAAATTTCTTTCAGTAGATCAAACCCCTATTACCTGCTTTTACTCTTATAATTTGATTTCTAATCCCTTGCAATGTATTATTTCCTCTCATTACTCTCTAAGTTAAGTCAAATCTTATGTTGCATTTTAACTTAAATCAGATTTTAAAAATATTAGTGAAAGGAAAAAGAGTTTGTACAGAGGAGATAAAGTTGTCTAATTTGAGTACAGCATATTAAAAGTGACATGTAGAGACAGATTTCTAACAACTAGTTCTTTTTAGACACTTATCGCTATAAGTAGGTGAAATATGAGTACTAATAAGCAAGTAATGACTAACAGAAAAAAAATCCCTATCATACCTCAGATATTTTCTTGTTAAATGATCCTAGGCAAGTAGTAAATCTTTCTTGCCTCATTTTCTTCCCCTGCAAAATGAGAGGTTGGACTCAAGAGTCTTAGAGGTCCCTTCTCTTTCTAAATCCATAATCCTATGATGTTTCTGTTTTAGGACCCATCTACAAAAGAGTACTGAGAAACACACTGCAACATACCAGAGGAAACTGAAGCAAAGATAACAAATGAATCAATAAGAGAAGGAAGATTGTTGCATCTTCCCATCCAGTTTTCAAAACCAGATTCCCACAGATTCCAATGAGGGGCTAGTCCATGAGATATGTATGTACTTTTACATATGAAAAAGACCAAACTAGAAGACAACAGTGTCTGAGCACCTACCATAGATTCAGCTCTAGCTATGCAAAGAGATATGACAAAATTCCTACCTTCAAAGAGATTATTCATGTGTGAGCTCAGAGATATGATTCTATGTACCATCTCCAAATTCTCTACTTTGCATCAGCTGCTCTGCCTGGAATCAGGTCTGTTGGACAAGATGCCCCATGAGGACCCTCTGGTGAGCCCTCTCCTTGTTTTCCTGTCTCCTTTTGTGTGTTGTCTCTCTCCACTAGATTATAAACTCCTTGAGGGCAGGGACTAACTTTTTATTAGTTATATCCCCATCACTTAGCACAGTTCCTGGCATATGTTATTGTTGTTCAGTCATTTTATAGACGTCTGACTTTTCATGACCCCATTTGGTGTTTTCTGGGCAAAGACACTAGAATGGTTTGCCATTTCCTTCTCCAGTTCATTTTACAGATGAGGAAATTGAAATAAACATTATTAAGTGACTTGCCCAGCTTCACACAGCTAGGAAGTGTCTGAGACCACACTTGAAATGTGCCACCCAGCTGCCTCACAAAGCTGCCTGGCAGAGAGAAGGTGGTTAATAAATATTTCTTAGATTGGTTTGGATGTACATCAAAATATAAATAATACTACAAGGTCTAGCAAGGACCTGTTTGTGTGGATACTGAAAGATTGCCCATGGTTATACAAGCAAACACCAGGTGAAGAACTAAATTCAGTTTTCCCCTGACTCCAAGTCCAGCGTCCTATCTATTATATCTCTATATTATATTTATTATAGTATTATATTTTATATTTCTATTATATAATTATCATATTTTCTTTCTCTTTTTTTTGCTTTTTTTTTGGAGGGGGGAGGGCAGGGCAATTGGGGTTAAGTGACTTGCCCAAGGTCACAGGGCTGGTAAATGTTAACTGTCTGAGGCTGGATTTGAACTCAGATCCTCCTGACCCTGGAGCCACTGCTCTATTCACTGTGCCACCTAGCCACCCCTAATTATCATATTTTCTATCTAGATAGTACTAGGAATCACATGTTAAATTTTAAAAGGTATGGACAAGTAGTGCTAAGGGAGGTCAGAGAAGGGACTAGTGTTGAAAGCTGATAAATTTTCTAGGCAAGGTAGAAAGTAATTCAGGTCTTAATGGAGAATAAGACTTAGATGTGGCTGGAAGGAGTGTGCAAAATGGGTTGGATGGGAGAGAGTGGAAGAAAGGAGACTTACCCCAAGTATATTGCAATAGTACAAGTAGAAAGTCATAAGGCTGGGAAACAATGGTAATAGAAGAGAACAGATAGATATTGCATACTTTTAGGAATAAGTCACAGAAACTTCAAACTGACTAAATGTATGGAAAAAGAAAAGAACAAACAAATTAAAAGATAACTACAAAATTTCAGATCTTAGTGATTAAGTACCAACAACAAAACTAGATAAATGCAAAGGAGGAGCTTGTTTCAGTGAGAGTTAGGGGGAAAAAAGATAATGAATGTGACTTTGGGGAATGAATGTGAGAGTCCAGAAGCTATCCAGGTGAGTTTTATCTTCATGTACTTTATATATTAGCCAAGTTAGACATCTTATTCCCCAAATCCTGACACTTTGAAACACTCTTTCAATTGAATGACTTCCCACCTCCCACCACCTTTTTGTTCATGCTCCCTTTGGTCCCAGCGGTCTACTTCCCTTCTCCTCCCCACCAGATCAAACACATTCTCTTTCAAAAAGACTTCTGACATCCAGGTTTTGCCCATCTGGTAGTAATATCTCCCTCATAAATTTTCATGGCATTTGGTATAGGACTTTCTTACACCTTTTCTAATATATATAGTATTTGTGGTAAATATCTAATCTGCCTTGCCAGACTGGAAGTACCAAGAAACTAGGGATTGTGTCTTATTTATACACACACACACACACACACACACACACATTCACGTGCATGCATGCGCACGTGTGTGTGTGTAGCAGATAATATAGATTTTTTCATAAGACTGACTCCTTCGACAAATGGCTTCTAAAACTGCTCAGAGAAAATTTTTTAAAAAGAGCTAAGAGTTTTAATTGTCTTAGGCAAGATTTCTTTGTGGTACACACATTCCTGAGTCACTTAATCTGTACTTTGCCAAAAAACAAGTAGGAAAGGAGCCTCTCCATAATCCTTTTAGTAAGCCTAAAAGCTTGCCAAGATCATTAGATTGTTACAAATGATCCTATCATCTTGTAGGGAAAAACACTCTTTTCTCTCTATAGCATCTAAGTTTTATTTAGAACCCAAAAGGCAATTTTATTTCCTCTCTTTATAAAAACATTAAAATGGCTTTGTCAGTTTCAAGTAGATTTCATTTTGCCTAAACTTCTCTTTCCTACTAGCCTTGATTGTGTATCAATAACAACTTACACCGAAACTTAAAAAAAAAAATTCTGAAGATGCTATTTTGCCATAATTCATTGTTGAGGACATTCACACCTGGATTGCTTCTGCAGTGTATTAGTGAGGGTTGCCCAAATAGGATGAACCTTTTTACAAGATTGATGAAAACCCTGTGAATGATCTATTTATGTGCAGTTAGCACATAAAAATTGCAAAATGCTTTTCCCCATGGAGATTTTCAGTCTCCTCTCCTGCACAATGGCTTGGGTTTGACAGAGATATGCAGGGCAGAAATTGTACAAAAGAACAGGTCATTGGTCAAAGTGCATTGAGCCATGAGTGCTTACCACCCAATGTCTGTATGAGGCAGATTTCCAGTGTTATAGAGAGGTTAGTTTTATCTATGAGGTGATTGCATAGTTTTGCTTGCCTCTATACATTCAGGAGATTCCAAATCGGTAGAGAGAATGTTCACTTACATAATTACGTACTTCCATGGGGGCAGAATTGGTATGAGAGCTTGGGGACAGACATGCATGATTTCAAACTCTCTTAGGGACTAACTGCAGAGAGCAGAAAGAGAAATCCTTTGGAAGCTATAGACATGCAACAGAAGGTGGTTCTCTAAAAACTTCCAGGAATTTTTTCTTTGGGTAAAATCAGGGCCTCTCTCTTGGTTTAAACTGAGTTATATCTTTTTCCACCTTTTTTCATTTGTGTCTTTTCTGGTATATTATAATGTGTTAAACTTTTCCAGTTTCCATTTGGTGTCTTGATCGGATACATGGATTTCCTCACTCTTCACTATTTGAGGTGGTCTTTTGTATAACCGGTGTTTGGTAGGAAGGGGCCAAGTTTGCAGGTTTAGAGTGAGGACTATCTATGATCCTTATACTTCCCTTAACATTAAGAGAGACCAGGAAAGTGACTTTTGTTCTGAACAAATTCACACATCCAGACAAGAAATATTTGGGAAGACAGATAGATGTAATTTAATTGGTCATGCCATTCAGAGATGGGAGGAAAAAAACAACCACCAAGCTTTGCAGTGCTTCTAGGGCCTGCCTGTTTCTGCCATCCCTCACCTCCCACTCCTACCCCACTCCCCAACCCTCAATGTGCTGGAGTGCTATGGGTACTACACCAAACTCCCCTCAGAACTGAACCAGAGGGATTCTATAGATGCTGCATCCAGGTCCAATTATACATAACCTACATGGATTCATACATATTACACCTATATAAGTGTAACCTCTAACTCCTTGGTTCCAAATCTTTTATATTGATGATGAAGATACTCCCTCATCAGAAAAAGCTGCATTCACCCCTGTTTCATCCTACTGCATCCTTTGGATTCCTGCAAGATGCCTTCTCCCTGACCCTCCCAAATGGCACTGGAGAATACTCCTCAGGAAGAAAAACTCTATCTTCACCCCATTGACTGGGGCGGAACTAGCAAAATCTTAACTGCTACATTGCTTTCCATAATGGCTGCTCTTTATAATTCTATAACCTTTCTTATTATGTGTGTAAGGATATGGTTTTGCTTCTTAAATTTTTGTAATTGCCAGTTATATTCTTCTTCACTCTGTAATCTTAAAGCTAAAGTATACATCTGAGCCCAAATGGCCCCATAGCACCTGGCATCACAGATAAGGAACTCTATATTCACTTTGTTAATTAACCTTGAGTAAATCAGGAAACACTCCACTCTCATACTTTCTCTTAAGCAGTTATTGTGCTAAAAGATCTCAAAGTATAGATATTGAAATGAAATCATACCTTTCAGTTATGTTCAGTCGCATTTTTAGTCATAGCCAACTTTTCATGATTTCATTTCAGATTTTCTTGGCAAAGATCCTGGAATGGCTTTCCATTTCCTTTTCCAGCTCATTTTATAGATGAGGGAACTGAGGCAAACAGGGTGAAATGACTTTGCCCAGGATCACACAGCTAATAGATGTCTGAACCTGAATTTGAACTCAGGAACATGAGTCTTCCTGACTCCAGAACAGGAACTCTATCCACTGTGCCACCTAGCAGCCCAGATAATACCTTGCTCCCTGCCAATCACCATCTTGCAACCCCTCAGAAGCAGGGAACATCCCTAGCATGTCATAAATAGTATTTACCTATACAAAAATATAAATCTGGGAAGTCATATTTATCACAAACCCACTACCCCAATTGGAAAATAGCCACTCCATCACCCTCCTCTGGACAAGGATTTGGAGGCCTGTAGCAAAATCCCATTTCCATCTCCTTCTGGCTGTAAAGAATATCCTTTAGCAAATCTCCTTTGGACTTTGAGTCTTACTCATGGACTCCCTTTTTCCTTCCTGCGTATTGACACTTAGATTGCTATATTATCAATCACTGGGAGATGGCATTTGCCACCAGATGAATATACTCCATCTCCTGACTCAGTATTTTCACTGGCTGACCCCCATCCCTGAAATGCTCTCCCCTCTTCTGCACTTTCTGGCTTCCTTCAAGTCCCAGATAAAATCTCATTTCCTATTGGAAGCCTTTCCCAATTCCCCTTAGTTATATTGCATTCTTTCAGATGATTATTTATCCTGGCCATTGATTGTCTGTACATAGTTGTTTACATGTCGTCTCCTCTTATTAGACTGTGAGCTCCTTGGGGCACAGACTATCTTTTACTTTTCCTTGTATCTCCAGGGTTTATAACAGTGCCCAGCACATAGTAGGTACTTAATAAATGCTTATTGATTAACTGACAGACTATCAGGAGAAACTCTTTGAATTTCCTCTTTATTATTAAACTCGTGACACTCAAGGAATCCTCGTTTCTATTGTTTCACCAATAAAACTAACTTTGCTGAAATTCATTTTCTCTCACTTCTGAGAGAGGAGGTGGGGAATGGTGATTATTCTTTGTGTTTGTTCCGCATTCCAAGTTTTATCTTGATGGTATCAAAGCAATAAATTTAGGGTTGTTCGAACTATTTCGATTGCATAGAGTTAAGATTTGTTTTAAGCAGACTGAGGAAGATTGTTTCTTTCTCCTGCAATATATCAGGTTAGCTTTTTCCTCTCTCCAGGCTCAGAAATCGGAAAGAAAAATGTGAATATTTGGAAATGATTATTGGTTCCAGATATGCCCCCAGTATTCCCATTTGGTCCGCATTTGGTCTAAACCTTTGTTAAAGGGGACACAGACAAAACCACTTACATTGATCTGTCACAGCCCTAGGTTTCTTAATTGATAAAAATAATTACCTGGCAATATGTATTAATAATGACTGATTAGTTTTTGGAAGTCTAACTCCCTGTAACCTCTAATATTTCCCTAGTGACCATCCATGGGGCCACTAAGTAGAGCAGTAGAAGGAGTGCTGGGCCTAGAATTAGAGAGAGTTCAAATCTGGCTTCAGACACTTACTAGTTGCATGACCCAATGTAAGTCACTTAACCCTGTTTGCTTCAGTTTCCTCATCTGTAAAATGAGCTGAAGAAGGAAATGGTAAAACCACTCCAGTTTCTTTGCCAAGAAATCTCAAATGGGGTCACAAAGAGTCAGACATAACTGAAAAGACTGAATAGCAGCAATGAAGAATACTAAATTCCAGTTGAAGGTTAGAAATTAAGTAACAAGCTCTTTTTCTAGGATAGTTTTGCTTAAATTTATATTGGCTGATAAAACTAACTTCCTAGAGACTTTCTTTGTTCTCTATACAGAATGTTCAATTTTACATATTTGGCAGCATTCAAAAGTAAATTCCTGTTCTCTATCATTTTGTGCTATGTTCAGGTCAATGTAAGGAACACTTATAGCACACTCCCTTAAAGTCCTCTGAGGAAATTTCTAAGAGGTCACAATCTCTGATCATGTAGAAGGAGCTAAGGTCAAAGATCCTCTGAATTCATAAGAGCTGAGAGTTGATTGACTGTTCCCACTAAAGTGAAGACTATCTCATAATAGGAAGTCATGGGCAGAACAAAAGTTGCTCAGAAAACAAGGCAGGGGAAAGGGACTCTTATAGCACTGATCTAGTTTGGATTCCTGAGGTCTCAATTTGAGTCTCTCTTTTGATTTCTATTGGGCACTGAATCATTACCCAGAAATTCACTTCTGTTCGTCCTAATATTTAATGATAATGTACAAAACAATAAGTTTAGAATATGGCCACAGATAAAAATGCTAGCCACAAGTAAAGGAAGAGGAATCTCTGATGCTGAACCAGGACTTGCCCTTTTCCACTTCTAGAGGGAATGATACCGTAAAATGGGACCATTCCTGATACTAACTAAATTAGAGCAACTTATTGCAAATTGCAACAATTGGAGTAAGAGCTCTGGCTTCTATGACACTATTTGGGAAAAGAAAGGGAGAACTTCCCAACTTGTTTTAGGGGTAAAAGCAAAGCAAACAGGGAAACAAAAATCTTACAGGATACATGCCAATTATCTGAAAGGTGTCAGGAGTCCAACCTTGAGTTGTTCTCCAAAGTAAGGAATCATAAGTCTCATAAAGGTGTGTATAGGGTTTGTTTTTTTTTTTTTTGGAATTCCAAGTATGAATGCTGACAAATTCCACAGGAGAGACGGAATGACCTTCCATTGCTCAGTAATCCTAACAAGAAGGTAAATGTCTTCCTTATTAATATAGCTATGTATAAATATATATGCATTCACGTACATATTCAATAGCAAGAAATACTGATTAATTTGCCTTCCTCAGACTAAGAAAGGACAACACTTGAATTAATAGAGTTCCAAGAAGCAAAGCTACATATAGAAAAATAGATAGGTAGATAGATAGGTAGACAGACAGACAGACAGACAGAATTGATTAGGTAGACTGGAAAGGGTACAGAAGTATAGAAACCAGACATTATAGAAAGCACTGCAGAATACGAGATTTAATTAGCCCTGTCTCATTGGCCCTCCATAGGAATTTTGTTTTAGGCCTCAATTTCATCTCTAAAGTAAAATGTTGGGATTATATGATCTATAAGGTATCTCCCGACTCTCAGTCCCCAAATCCTACATGAAACATTTGTGGCATCTCCCAGCTTGTATACAGGGTGCTCAGTAAAGCTATCCCATGTTCAAGGTTCTCTGGGTACCTGCATCTGCTCAATACTACAGCAGATGAGGCTCTACTGAAGTGTCCGATTTTACTAGTCAGTCAGAGGTCACAAATGGAGCAAAGCAGATAGCATCATAAGAGGAATAATGGAACATTCCCCCATAAACCTAGGACATACTCTCCTACCAGCCCATACCCCTTCAGTGGGCAGAGTGAATATGCAACAGGATCACACACAGAGGGGCAAATGATGCCTTCAGAGCTGCAGGGTCTCTATCCTTTCTGGTAATGCCATTACACTCCTTTTTCTGAGCCTGAACCTGAATAGGATGTCATATATCTGCTGCTCTCCCATGGCTATGCTTATCTCTGCTGCTCACCACATCTCTTGTGTAGACTTCTCTGTTCTCTGTTTAGCATATCGCTTTAGAGGTTGCATAGCCTCGGCTGGGCAATAAATACTCCTGGACACCAGCTTCCAGATCTAACATAACCATGGCCATCTGCTTGCCATCTTGATTACAGTCTGCTAAGATATGGTAGGTAATAAGAGTTAATAATTATAGCTAACATTTAAATAGCACTTATTGTGGGCCAGGCACTGTACTAAGTGTTTTACAATAACTATCTCATTTAAATTAGGTAATCTCTCCTTGAGAAGGGCGGAAGGGCAGCTTTCTAGTTATAATCACCAAATCCAGAACCAACAAAAGCAAGACTGAGTGTCCCCAAACTTGTTGTAAGCTTTTTCTCAACTCCCAGGTCTAAGGATGAGATTGTAGTCCTTTGTCCCAGACAGCTATCCAGATTTAGGGTTAGAAATTCCCCAGATCCTTTCTGGCTTGGCATATAAATGAATTTGAGCCAGTACAGAAGGTAATTGAATGATGCAAGGTAATTATTCTCTATCTGCCTTACCAGTATTCCTGCTTTATTATGCACATTTCATAGCAAAATTTCCATTGCTTTGGTGCTATATTTTGGCCAGTGGAACTTTGCTATCTGTGTGTGCATGTATGTTTGTGTGTGTGTGTGTGTGTGTGTGTGTGTGTGTGTGTGTGTGTTTAATAGTTCTTTTTACAGTAAACTCTAATCAGATTCAGGAATAATAGTGCTAGATTCCAGAGAGATTTAAAGGGACAGTATGCACTACAGAGTATGCCAACAATTTAAATATTACTGTTAGACAAGTTTTAAGCATGTTTTTCATTTCCCTCTCCACTATTCACCAAAAGGCTAAATGACTCAAATACTTCACCAAGGCTGTTGGTGATTAGGCAGGTGACATTCAGGGAGGTAGATTGGAAGTAGACGTTGAAGGTGGTAGGCAATTTCTCTTAACTATTTTCTCCCTTTGTGACAAAGAGTTCCATAGTTTCTACCCTCTATCTCTTATCCCTTATGAACAATAGAGGTAATAGAAGGCATGGAGGTGGTTGAAGATTTAACTCTTAGATTCTCTGTGAAAACAGAAAAAGTGAACTTTTTTCAATGGAGGACAACTGGGTATGCTACAATTCACCAGCTAACAGCTCAGCCTCATTCTGAATGTTTGACAACAAAAGAAATCAAGGGATTGATTAAACCTTCCTGTTTAGTTTTGGGGTTTGGTGGGGGAGGGGAACTCTTGCCTAAGAAAAATATAACCTCTTGTCCAGGATAAAGGAATAATATTCACCCCTTATAATGAGGCTGACCAGACCAAAAAGACTCAAATTATTTAAGTCTATATGTCAGCTCAAATCTACCTAATTCTTTGGGAGTGTCTATACAATCTGATCTGTTTGTAACATTCTCCTTCTCAAAATCTTTCAGGAATTCTCCATTGGCTATTGAATTTGCTTCCTTCAGCATGACACATAATGCTTTCTGTGGTCTGGCTCCTTTCTAGTCTTATTTATTACTTCTCTGTTTTTTTTTCTATTTTTTAAATCTTGTATTAAGTATTTTATTTTTCCCCAGTTACATGTAAAAACAATTTTTAAAATTCATCTTAGAAACTTTGAATTCCAAATTCTCTCCCTTCCTCCCTCTCCATTCCCCTACTGAGAAGGCAAGAAATTCCATATAGTCCTGCAGAACATATTCATATTAGTCGTGTCATGAAAGAAAACATAAACAAGAAAAAAACTCAAGAAAAATAAAATAAAGAAAAG
>JAQQSU010006739.1:0-13426 GCA_028627135.1 Pseudochirops cupreus | reverse complement strand
AAAAAAATGCTCTAAATCTTTCTATTGATTAGAGGAATGCAAATCAAAACAACTCTGAGATACCACATATCACTGTTCAGATTGGCTAACATGACAAAACAGGAAAATGATAAATGCTGGAGAAGATGTAGGAAAATTGGAACACTAACTCATTGTTGGTGGAGTTGTGAATTGATTCAACTGTTTTGGAGAGCAGTTTGGAACTATGCCCACAGGGTTATAAAATTATGCATATCCTTTGATTGGCCCAGCAATACCACTTCTAGTTATATATAACAAGAGATCATAAGAATGAGAAAAGGACCCACATGTACAAATATTTATAGCAGCTCTTTTTTGTGGTGGCAAAGAACTGGAAATTAAGGGATTGCTCATCATTTGGTGAATGGCTGAACAAGTTGCAGCATATGAATGTTCATAAATTGGACCATAATAAGTCCCTGCCCAAGCTCTACTTAATGGTTATATTTTGGGCCCTCCTGGCTTAGAGTAAATGTCAATAGTAACTTTTTCTTTTTGGAATGGCAACCCTGAGGGTCCTTACCTCCCAGTTTGAATTTTTTTCTTTGTCCAGTTAAAGGTGCCATCCCTTGACTCACTTCTTAAAGATGCCTATTCAGTGAATGGGCTTTACCTCACTCTAAGTGAGTACATGAAAAGTCCTTAACCTCAAAGGGCCAGGTCTCTCACTGCATCCTGGGTCATCTCCAGTTATCCTAAAGTACATCTGGTGACTGGATTCAGATGGCTCTGGAGGATAAAGTAAGGCTGTTGACCTTGCACAGCCCTCCCTCACTCAAATCAAAGTTAACTTCAAGTCATGTTATCATTTTCCTGATGCTGTGGTCCTTTTTGAAAACAAAGAACAAACATAAGAAATGATGAGTAGGTGAACGTCACAAAAACCTGTAAAGACATATATGAACTGATGCTAATTGAAGTGAGCAGAACCAGGAGAACATTGCACACAGTTACAGCCACATAGTGTCGTGATTAATGTTGATAGACTTGACTCTTTTCAGCAATTCCTGGTTCTAAGAAAACTCCAAAATGCTCATGATGGAAAATGCAATCCACATGCAGAGAAAGAATTAAAGAGTCTGAATACAGATCAAAGCATACTATTTTCTCTCTCTCTTCTTTGTTTTGTTTTGTTTTATTTCTTCTTTCTTGTGGTTCATTCCATTGGCCATAAATCTTCTTTGTATTGTGACAACTGTGAAAAAACATTTAATGTGCATGTATATGTAGAGCCTATATGAGATTGCATGCTGTCTTGGGTAAGGCAGAAGGGAGTGTATCAGCAATGCAACATTCACAATGCCTACAGTAACTATAAGTATGCTGATATGGTTATTAATTACAAAATGTAACAGGCTCTCTACATGAGAAATATAGCTAGAGCATTTATTTAAATACCAGAAAACTGAGTCCCAAAACCAGAAAGTCAAAGTCAACACAGTAGTTATGAAGTTGGCACATATAGTTAAAGTAGTAAACACCCACATTCTCAAGCCTTCCAAATAGGACAGGCTACCTCAGGCAAAGATCCTCTTCTCCTCACTCACGGCAACTGCTCAGCATCCAGGCAGCTTGCTCCCAGCTGTGCCCCCCCGCAGTTTCTGTCCCTGGCAATCCTCAGCAGGAGTCCTTAGCAGAGATTCTGGCAGACTGAAAGAAAAAGGAGTTCGTGCTGCAACCACAGCCGCTGCCTCTTCCAGTCACCATGGCTCAGCCGCTAGCTTGGTTCTGGCGTTCTCTTGCTCTACCCCTTCCTTGCTATGTCAGCAAGTTCAAGGGGCATGGAAGATCTTCAAATCCCAATATCATTACAGAGAGGGAGGAGGAGAAAATTTGGAACTCAAAAGTTTGTTGAACTGAATGTTGTAAACTAAAAATAAATAAATTTAAAAAAAAAAGAAAGAAAAATGTTAACCTTTGTTGATTTCTTGTTATGTGGTTATATTCATATTATTAATGTTGTCTCCAATCTAGGGTTTCTATACAGTAATTTTTTTTAAAGTGGCATCTATCTTATCAGCATTTGTTTAGCTAAAAATAGATAAAACCCATTCTATTCTTCCCTCAAGATTGCTCATGTTCTGTACTTGACAGATAGCCAACGGATATATGAATGTGTGAGGATATCAGCAACAATCTATATATTAGTACTAGCAAAATTTGTTTTCTTTACTTTCAAAGACTAAAAATAAATATAAATAGTTATAATATTTTGTTCTGAACTCCAATGGACAATCTCATGTAATCCCTATAGAACATACACTACATTTTGGACATCACTGCTATTGGTAGCATATTTTCTCTAGCAGAATTTCTGTAGGAGAAATCTTAATTTCCTATTCACTTCCATTTATTAACTATTGATCCATTTGCACAGGAATGTAGAAGAGGGGAGTGGTTCTCTTTTTTTAATCTTTTGTTTATTTTTAATTTTCAACATTCTTTTCCACAAGATTTAGTTACAAATTGTCTCCCTGTCTTTCCCCTACTTGCACCCCAAGATAGGAAACCTACTGAGTACATCTTTCCCCAACATGCTGTCTCTTATATACTCCCCCTTACCACTTCTAACTTTCTAGCAGGGCAAGATGGATTTCTATACCCCAGTGCCTATATATCTTATTTACCAGTTTCATGTAATAAAACCAATTTTTTAACATTTGTCTTTAAAACTTTGATTTTCTGATTCTTTCCCTTCTTCCCTCCTCATCCACCCCCACTAGAAAACTAAGCAATTCAATACAAGTTGTATGTGTATAGTTACACGAAATATTTTCTTAGTAGTTATATTGTGAAAGATGAACTATATTTCCCTGCATCCTATCCTGTCCCCCACTTATTCTATTTTCTCCTTTGACCCTGTCCCTTTTCAAAAGTATGTGCTTACAGCTACCCTCTCCCCCAGTCTGCTCTCTCTTCTATAATATCCCCTCTTATCCCCTTCCCCCCTACTTTCCTGTAGGATAAGACACCCAGTTGAGTGTGTATGTTATTCCCTCCTTAAGCCAAATTCAATGAGAGTAAGGGTGACCCATTCCCTTTCATGTTCCTCTCTTCCCCTCCATTGTAACAGTTTTCTCTTGCCTCATTAATATGAGATAATTTACCCTGTTCTATCTCTCCCTTTCTCCTTCTCTCATTATGTTCCTCTTTAATTTTATTTTTTTAGATATCATTCCTTCCTATTCAACTGATCTTGTACCCTCTGTCTATGTATACATGTACACAATATATACACATGTGTATTCACACACATATATGCTCCTAAACATGCATGTACATGTATGTATACACACATACACACATACACACATACATATCTATTCCCTTCAACTATGCTTATATTGAGAAAAGTCTCATGAGTTACAGTTATTGTTTTTCCATGTAGGAATGTAAATAATTCAAATTGAATAAGTTCCTTATGATTCCTTTTTCCTGTTTACCTTTTCATGCTTCTCTTGCTTCTTTTATTTGAAAGCAAAATTTTCTGTTCAGCTCTGGTTTTTTCATCAAGAATACTTGAAAGTCCTCTATTTCATTGAACGACCTCATTTTCCCCTGAAGCGTTATATTCAGTTTTGGTGGGTAGGTGATTCTTGGTTTTAATCCTAGCTCCTTTGACCTCCAGAATATCATATTCCAAGCCTTTTGATCCCTTAATGTAGAAGCTGCTAGATGCTGTGTTATCCTGTTTGTGTTTCCACAATACTCAAGTTGTTTCTTCCTGACAGCTTGTAATATTTTCTCCTTGACCTGGGAACTCTGGAATTTGGCTATAATATTTCTAGGAGTTTTCTTTTTGGTCTCTTTTTCAAGAGCCTGCCAAGCTGCCTTCAGCAGAAGATTTTTTTTCTCTCTGTCACTTTGTTGCTTCTATAGCTCTAACATTTGTTTAGAGTCATATTTTACAGGTATTAGAGGTGGCTGGAGTGGGAGCTCAGACAAATTCCTGCTTTTACTCTGCCATCTTGGTTCCTTCCCCCACCAGTGGTTCTCTAATAGGCAGCTAGTTGGTGAGCCTCAGCTTGGAACATCTGAATTCCAATCTAGTCTGAGACATTTGATTAGTTTATGACCGAGTGTAAGACAATTAACTTCTGCTTGCTTGTTTCATCATCCATAAAATGGGGATAATAATAGCATCTATCTCCTAGAATTGTTGCAGGAATGACATGTGAATAATTTTAAGCTCTTAGCAAAGTGACTGGCACATAGTAAGTGCTGCATGATTGTTAGCTATTATTATTATTCTCATGGATTTCATGGAATCATTAAGACGAGTGCCTCTCATGCACAACTTGACACCTCAGAAATGCTATGACTAAAGGCAAAGCCAAAATTGCAACAAAGAAGTCAAGGAGTTGCCTGAACTCTTCTCATTTTCCTTCAGAAACAAGCCTCCAAAAGAATTCTGGAATGACAGAACCCACAAAAAGGAAAAGTAAAATAATTTTCCAGACCAAGATAACTTAGAAAGATTTCAGGAAAGGTCTGTTCCACTTTGGTCAAGGTGGAGTTCAGCCCAGCTCAGTGTGTAGGCAAGAAAAAGGAAGTATAAGTCACAGAGCAGATCAGCAACTGAGGCCCAGTGGTCCTGGATCAGCAATCCAGTGGCACAGAAAACCATCTGAGAGGCCTCCAGACACAGAACAGCAGGCAAACTGCCCACCCTGGGCACAACACATGTGACTAGGCTGGGCCTGGAGGTCTTGGTGCAGAGAGCCAGTGATCAGGCCATTGGCCCCTAGTGCAAGAAGCTTGTGCTGGTGCCCCTCCAGGAGCAGAATTCAACTTTAAAAGTCACAAAATAGGTTAAAAATGAGCAAAAAACAAGAACAAAAAAAGAAGAGCCCGGACCATAGGAAGCCACTGTGAGAATAGAAAAGATCAAACACAAATTCAGAGGACAACCATGTCAAAACGCCTACATGAAAAGCCTCAAAGGAGAATGTGAATTGGTCTTAAGGCCAAAAAGTCCTCTTGGAAGAGCTCAAAAAGGATTTTAAAAATAAGTAAGACTTCTGAAAGCCAAGATGGCAGAGTAAGATGTAAATTGCTCATACTCTCCCTTACTGATCTCTAAAAACCCAGAAAACCCTGGAATAGCTGAGGCAGCAGAAAGATAAGGTGCAGCAGTCTTATAGCCCGGGAAGTTTGGGGGACTAACGGGAAAAGTTTTTCTCCCTTTGGTGGAAGGGGAACAATACATTAACTTTATCAGTCACTAATCTAGATTCACAATTGCTAAATATCATTAATCACAATACAGTCATTAGAAAACCACACAAATCCTCCACCCCTCGGTGTCCAGAAAATCTCAATTTCATCCAACTGGAGGCCTTTTCCTCATCATGACTACGTAGTCTTTCTGATTCCCTGGATCCCCCTCCATGGTCCCAGTTCCTACTTGAATCCACCAGTCACCTGGATTCAGAAGCAGCAGCTCCCAACTCCTTGTCCAGTCTTCCAAGCAGTTCTTTTTACACACTGAAATTTACAGGGTCCAGCACATCTCAAACTCTTCACCACTTCTCTCGCCTGGAACTCAAGGATCAGCCAGGCCACAAATAAACAAAGTCTTATCCTGGTCATGTTTCTTCAGTCCTCCAGCACTTCAGCTGGCCCTAGGACCCAGAAGGAATGTCAGCCTTCCAGGCAGCCTTCCAGGTAAGCCCTCTCAGCCTTCCAGGCATCCTTCACCAGATTCTGGTCTCAGGAAAACTCCATCTCAGTTCTCAGCTTCCAGATGCTGGGAGAGAAACCATCTCTCTCTCTCCCTCTCTCTCTCAGTGGCTTCAGTCTTCAGGATTCTTCCTTCACCAGGAGCAATATTCCAATTCTGTCTCTCTGTCTCTGGAATTCTTGCTTATATACACACACTGGCCTCCTGTCTCAGCCAATCCCCTTCTTCCACATCAACAGGGGCTTAGCCAATACCCTTCCTCCACATCAACAGGGGAGTTCATGCCTTCTCAACAGTGGGACAGAGTTTGCACCTTCCACACTTAGCTCCAAGGTACTAAGTGCTAAGTATCTGCTAAACTGATTACTATTACACACCATGAGCACTGATGTTCTCCAGCACTCAAAGTTTCCAGTGCTTCAAAGCTGCCCCGGTTAGCAGGCATCCTCCAGAGGCCAGACCCTCCCACCCCACTCTGAGAGCTTTAGTCTTCTTGACTGCAGATCAGTACCAAGTAAACTGCCAGACTCCTACAGTCTCCAGCTTCCAGCACCTGAGGCCTCAGGACACAAAACCTATAACCAGGTCCGTGGCCCCCAGATTTTGGGATGAGAATTGATTATTTAACAAAGACTGCTAGGAAAAGTGGAAAATAGTTTGGTGGAAATTAGGCATAGACCAACATCTTACACCCTATACAAAGACAAAGAAAAAATGAATACATGATTTAGATATAAAGGTTGATAGTATAAGCAAATTAGGAGAGCAAGGAATTGTTTACCTGTCAGATCTATGGAGAAGGGAAGATTTTATAAGCAAAGAAGAGATAGAGAAAATTATGAAACACAAAATGGATTATTTTGATTACAATGAATAGAAACATTTTTGCACAGAGTCAATAAAACCAAGATTAGAAGTGAAGCAGAAAGCTGAGAAACAACTTTTACAGTCAGTGCCTCTGATGAAGGAATCCTTTCTAAAATATATGGAGAACTGAGTACAAGTCATTCTCCAATTGATAAATGGTCAAAGGATATGAACAGGTAGTTTTCAGAGGAAGCAATTAAAGATATCTATAGTCATATGAAAAAATGCCCTAAATCCCTATTGATTAGAGAAATGCATATCAAAACACCTCTGAAGTACCACATCACATATATCAGATTTGACTAACATGACAAAACAGGAAAATGAAAAAGGTTGGAGAAGACGTGGGAAAATTGGAACACTAATTCATTGTTGGTGGAGTTGTAAACTGTTCCAACCATTCTGGAGAGCAATTTGGAACTATGCTTAAAAGGTTATAAAATTGTCCATACCCTTTGACTCAGCAATGCTACTTCTAGGTCTGTATCTCAAAGAGATCATACAAATGGGAAAAGGACCCACATGTACAAAAATATTTATAGCAGTTCTTTTTGTTATGGCAAAAAATTGGAAATTGAGGGATTTACATCACTTGGGGAATGACTGAACAAATTGTGGTAAATGACTACAATGGAATACTATTGTGCTATAAGAAATGAGCAGATGGACTTCAGAAAAACCTGCAAAGACATACATGAACTGAGGCTGAGTGAAGAAAGTAGAACCAGAAGAATATTGTACACAGTAACAGCCACATTGTATGATTACTAACTTTTATAGACTTGACACTTTTCAGCAATACAACTCCAAAAGACTCATGATGGGAAATGCTGTTCCCATCCAGAGGAAAAAAAACCCAGCTATGGAATCTGAATGCAGATCAAAGCATACTATTTGCTGTCTTTTTTTTCTGTTGTTGTTGTTTTCTTTTGTTTCTTCTTTCTCCTGGGTTCTCTCCTTTGTTCTACTACTTCTTTACAACATGACTAACATTCAAATATGTTTACTATGAACATATAGTGAGAGCTTATATCATATTACTTTCTGTCTGGGGGAAAGGGAGAAAAATTGAAAACTCAAAAACTTGTGGAAGTGAATGTTGAAAACTAAAAAATATATAAATTTAAAAAGTGTAAAAAATCAAATAAGTTTGAGAGAAGAAAATTTGGCAAAAATTGAGAATTGTTCAAGAGAACTATGAAAAAAGTCAACATCTCAGAAAAGGACACAAAAGTTGACTGAAGAAAACAATTCCTTAGAAAATGGAATCAGACAAATTGAAAAGGAGATACAAAAACTAGTTGAAGAACATAATTCCTTCAAAATTAGTATTGGACAAGTAAACACTAATGACTCTTTGAAACACCAATAATCAGTCAAACAAAATTAAAAAATTGGAAAAATGAATAAAATATAAAATACGCCATGGGGGATGGGATTAGGGTGGGGAAACTGACCTGGAAAATAGATCTAGGAGAGATAATTTAGGAATTATTGCACTACTTTAAAGTCATGGTCAAAAAAAAGAGCCTGGACAACATCTTTTAAGAAATTGTCAGGGAAAACTGTCCTGATATCCTAGAACCAGATTGTAAAATAATCATTGAAATAATCCACCAATCACCTTCTGAAAGAGACCCCAAAATGAAAATTCCAACAAAAATTGTCACCAAATTCCAGAATTGTTAGGTCAAGAAGAAAATACTGTAACAAGGCAGACCTTAACAATTCAAATATCAAGGAGTAACAGTCAGGATTACACAAGACTTTGTAGTTTCTATCTTAAAAGATCAAAGAGCTTGGATTATGATATTCCAGAGGGAAAAGGAACTTGGATTACAATAAAAAATCAATTACCCAGCAAAATTGAGTGTAATATTTCAGGGAAAATGATATGTATTCAAAGAAATAGGTGACTTTTAAACTTCACTGATGAAAAGATGAGATCTGAAAAAAAATTGATCTTCAAATACAAGACTCAAGAGAAGGATAAAAAGGTAATCAGGGAAGTAAAAAACAAACAAACCAAAAATATGGTATTCAATAAGGTTAAACTTTTTAGAGCCCTACATGGGAAGATGATACTTGTAACCCTTAAGAACTGCATCTTTATTAGGGCAATTTATATAGGGAGTATACATAGACAGGGGATGTGAGTGTAAGTTGACTTTGTTGTGATAAAAAAAGGGTGAAAAAAGGATTGAATTGAAAGAAGAGGAAAGGAGGAAGCAGAATGGGGTAAATTATTTCATAAGAAGAAACATGAAAGACCTATTATAGTAGAGGGAAAGAAGGGATGGGGTGAACCTTGTTTGAACCTTACTCTCATTGGATTTTGCTCAAAGAGGGGTTAATGAACACACTCAGTTTTAGAAATCTATTTTACCCTATAGGGAAGTAAAAGGGGAAGGACAAAAGGGATAGAGGCTGATAGAAGAGAGGGTATACTGAAGGAGGTGGTCATCAATAGCAAAATACTGGTGAGGAGGAACAGGGTGAAAGGAGAGAGAGAAAGAGAAAGGTATAAACAAGGGAAAATCACATGGAGGGAAATAGAGTTAGGAATAACTGTGAATATAAATGTGGATTAACTCTCTCATAAAAAGGAACTAACTGTTTCAGGCTTTCAGGTAGTCCAATAATTTTTAAATGGTCTTTCCTGGTTCTATTTTCCAGGTCAGTGTTTTTTTCAAGGAGATATTTCACATTGTCTTCTATTTTTTCATTTGTTTGGATCTGTTTAATACTATCTTGGTTTCTCATAAAGTCATTTGCTTCCATTTGCTCCACTCTAATTCTGAAGGAGTTATTCTCTTCAGAAAGATTTGAGATTATTTTTCCATCTGGCAAATATGACTTTTTAAGGCATTCTTTTTCCTCATTGGCTTTTTGGGCTTCTTTTGCCATTTGGGTTAATCTATTTTTTAAGGTGTTATTTTCTTTAGTCAGGTTGTTGAATCTCTTTTCATGGTTTTCTTGCATCATTCTCATTTCTCTTCCCAATTTTTCCTCCACTTCTCTTATTTGGTTTTCAAAATCCTTCTTAAGCTAATCTATGGCTAGTAGGCAGTCTTCATGTTTCTTGGAAGCTTTTGGTGTGGGAGTTCTGACTGTGTTGTCTTCCTCCCATTCCATGCTTTGATCCTTTTTGTCCCCCAAGTAGGAATGTAGAGTTTGATTGCTATTCTTACTTTGCTTCCTTTGCCTGCTCATGTTGTTGCCAGTCAATTACTTGACTTTTTTTTAGCTCTGTGGAACTCTGCTTTCAGAGGGGACAGAAAACTCTGTCCCAAATCACTGGGGTTTTTGCAGCTGCTATTAGAAGGCTACTGCATCCCCCACCAGCTTTGGCTCACTGAAAACACACCTCAGAACCACCCTCCAAGACCGCAATCTGGATCCAGGCTGCTCAACTCAAGTGCACTTAGCCTCTGAATGATTGCTTAGCCCCCCTGCAGTCTGCAGGCCGGGAGCTTCTAAAGCAGCTACCTGGAAGCAGCTGCCAGGCTGTCACTTGTGCCACTTCCTTGCCCTGGAGATAGTTTGGCCAGACTGCTTTTCTCCCCATATGAACTGAGTTTCACTGACCTTTCACTCTGTCCTTGTTTCTTATGGGTTAATAGTTCTGGAAACTTCCACTGCTATTGGTGATCCACTCTCCTGAAGGCTCCAGCTGTGGCTCTTCCTGGACACCCTAGGGCCAAGCTGCAGTTTCAGGCTGGGCTGGTTTCAGCTCCCAGCGTGCTATGATGACCCCTTCCTGCCCAGCTGCCTTCAGTGGGAGATGTGTTTTTCTGTATTTTTGTGAGTTCTGGAGCCTTAAAATTTATTTAGAGTCATATTTTATGGGTATTTGAGTTGGCTATGTGAGAGCTGCCATGTTTTCCTTCTTCTATGCTGCTATCTTGGCTCTGCCCCCCATTCTTTGTTTTTAAACACTATTTCTTATCCCCTCTGTCCCACAGAGCCATTTTTAAAAGCAAAAAAATATTTAAACAAAATAAGCTGAAGGTGACTGAGATAGCAAATGTGTTCCATTGATACACATATGATGTTAAGAATGACAGCCTATATGTTTGATTGGTACTCACATACTACCAAGGGATGTAGAGGGAAGTGCCTGATGTGTTTTATGGTCCCACTATGGAAAAATTATAG
This sequence comes from Pseudochirops cupreus, assembly GCA_028627135.1. Taxonomy (NCBI): domain Eukaryota; kingdom Metazoa; phylum Chordata; class Mammalia; order Diprotodontia; family Pseudocheiridae; genus Pseudochirops; species Pseudochirops cupreus. The sequence continues at coordinate 2,697 of JAQQSU010006739.1, read as the reverse complement.
GAGGATGCATATATATGTCACATAAGATTGGAAGGCATAGATGAGTTCCTATCTATACTTTTGAGGGGATACTACTCTGTGTGTTCTCATTTCAGTGAGCTCAAAGATCTATCCTTTGGAATAGCATTATATTGTTACATTATTTTAAGTGTACTTTTGGCCTTTTTCTCTCAATATTATTATAAATTTTTTGATATTAGGGACCATCATATTAAATTGCTATCTCTACAAGACTCCACATAGGGCCTTGTCAATGGTAGGCACTCTGTAAATCTTTGTTGATTCATGGATCTTGATACAGTGCTAACACCAGCTAACCATATTGAATAATAGATTTTATAACTCTTCAAATGTTTGTTTAATTAAGTAGATTAAAAACCAGGGAGGGGAAATCCTTTTAGTAGAAAATCCAGTAAAGTAAAAATGTTGATATGTGATATCTCTATCTCTATCTCTATCTGTCCCTATCTTTATCTCTATCTCTATCTCTATCTAGATGAATAGCTAGACATTAATGATATAAATAGATGCATATAAGAAAAGAGATCTGGGCCATGATTTCATAAGTATAGGGAACTCCCAGTATGGAAATGATCTTCATCAATATAAGATCAACAACACCTCTATAGCTTATACTATATTCTTAAAGACTTGTCTGGCATACTGACTGAAGGGGAAAGTGACTCCCCATGGCCACATATCTAGTGTGTGAGAGGCAGAACTTGAACCCAAGTTTAACTCAGATTGAACTTAGTGACTCAGTGGGCATCGACTTTCTTGTCACCAACTAACAAGCCACTTCCTTCATCTCCTGTAATGCTGTTTTAATTAGTCTCCCCAAGTTGCAGCCATCAGATTTCCTGGGGAAAGAAATGAGCTGCTTTGTTCTGTAAACACTGGCTAGTCTGGCTCTTCCATAGGAGGAGATGAATGAACAAATCAAAGATTTTTTTCTAACATTCACAGTTTACCAAGAGCAAGCAGAAGATGAAAGCACCTTTGTTTTGATTTCCATCTTTTCTTCAGAGGAAATGTCCAACCACGACTTCTCTTTGTTTGTACAAGTCTCAGGGATTTCATTTCCAGGGCCCAGAAAAATTGTTCTTTGAAGGGGAAATGTGAGGGGAGAAAAAAAAGACGGAGAGGGAAAGGGAGACAGAGAGAGGGAGACAGAGAGAGAGAGAGAGAGAGAGAGAGAGAGAGAGAGAGAGAGAGAGAGAGGAAGAGAGAGAGAGGGAGAGAGAGAGAAAGAGAGAGAGAGGGAGAGAAAGAGAGAGAGGGAAAGGGAGAGGCAGAGAGGTAGTTCTGACAAATAGAAATACTTTTATTCTTAAGTTAAAAAAGTCAATGCCACTTGGATTCCTAGCCCCTCATCTTCATACATACTTCCTTCTGTGACACATTCTTCTTAATTTTTGGTCATTTGTTCCTGAGAATCTTCCTTCAGAATTAATGCAATCTTTCATCCATTATTCCTGTTTTTTACTACTTCTCTTTCCAGAATATCCTCCCCCCACAATTTTATTAAACCACCTTCTCACATCTTGTTTTCCCATTATTTTCCCATTTTAAATTACTATGTAGGTCCTACCCAGCATGAATCTAAGTTTTTATAAGGGCCTAGTAAAGAAGCAGATAGTCGCTCTAGGTAGACTCTCCGAAGGAGAGGTGGTTAATTTAAATGCTCTTCTGACTCTTGAGGGCAGCTAAATGGTGCAGTGAATAGAGTGCCAGTTGGAGTCAGGAAGATTCATCTTCATGAGTTCAAAGCTGGCTTCAGACATTTACTAGCTGTGTGAATCTGGGCAAGTTACTTAACTCTGTTTGCCTCAGTTCCTCATCTGTGAAATGAGTTGGAAAAGGAAATGGCAAACTATTACAATATCTTTGCCATAAAAACCCTGCACAGGGTCATGAATAGTCAGACATGAATGAGTGAACTGGTTTTTGATCCTTTTTTTTCTGACTTTACCCTTTTTCAATGTCCAGTTCCAAATCCTGGTGCTTCCCTGACCCTGCTGAATGTGGCTTTGGTTTAACAGATTTCTGTGTTCCACTTTTACTTAGCATCTTGACTTTGAACCCTGTGTTCCTGTCCTTGATTCCTTCTTTGCTTCGGTTCCTTTAATGAATTAGTAATATCCTGGTTTCTAGTTCCATTCTAAAAGTCTGGCCCTGATTCCTTTTACTTGATGTCTTAGTTTGGCATTGGACACATAAAGATTGACCATAATTATTTTCCAGTTTATTGAGTGAGCTAGAATTGGAGGCAAAACCTCTCCTGAGACTTGGCTTTTTCCCTGGCTTTTTAAATTTATTTTCTGTTCTAGAAGTTGATTCTTTAAGAATGTTTAAGAGTGAGGAGGAGAAAGAATCTGGAATCTGGAGTTCCATAATCAAATGTTATGAATGTGTATCTATCTATCTATCTATCTATCTATCTATCTATCTATCTATATCTATCTATCTATCTATCTATCTATCTATCTATATCTATCTATCTATCTATCTATCCATCTATCTATGCAATTATTATTATTATTATTATTGACTACATCCAACTGGAACCTGAGATACACAGGCACTGTGGTTGGGAGATCCATCCTGCCCTACTGAAAAGTGACATAGGAGAGAATAGACTGGGGGAGGGGGGACACACTGGGATGGCTGTATTGGGGCGGTGGGTGGGGGAAAGAC
>JAQQSU010006738.1:0-13426 GCA_028627135.1 Pseudochirops cupreus | reverse complement strand
CATAGGAGAGAATAGACTGGGGGAGGGGGGACACACTGGGATGACTGTTTTGGGGCAGTTGGTGGGGGAAAGAGGGGGAGAAAATATGTAACTCAAAATCTTGTGGAAATGAATGATGCAAACTAAAATAAAATTAAAAAAAAATTTGCCAGAGCCTTCTGGTTTGGGAGTTTTCTGCAGAGAATGTCCATTTGTCTCATCAAACCTTTTCCTTACATGCAAGAAAATGGAATCCGGTTACTTCAGAGGCTGCCAGCTCTACATCACTTCATTAATAAAAAGCAGCCTTATATGATTAATTCCTACATTCTGCCATATTACTCAGAGCTGCAGTCAAGTCCTGTGGTCATGTCTTTATTTTGCTGTTCCTCTATTATAGAAAATCAATAAACTGTCTTAAGTCAGATGAAGTTCTGTGAAGGAAGCACAGTCCATAAATCAAATCAAAATTAAATTATATTAAAGGAAGAAAACAGGATTAACAGGTCCTGCCCATGGCTAGGTTCATAATCACTGAGTTACCCAGGTTACACAGCCTTACCAAAGTGCTGGTCAGTAAGCCAAGGAGTTAGCACCGAGTGACAAGGACCCTGGGGTTTGAGAGTTGGAAAGACTTTAAGATATCATCTATTCCAATCCCTTTATAGGTGAGAAAACTGAGGTCCAAAGAGATAGAATCACTTGCCCAAGGCCACCTATCAGTCACTGGAAAACAGATCTAGGTTCAAAGGATTATCATAGAATCATAGAATTAGAACTGGAAAGGTTCTCCGGTTCTATCTACCATGTGGAAACATACAGCAGTAAGGCCTCCGTTGTGCTATAAAAATTAAGAATGAATTTAGCAGTTTTGTTGTTGTTAAGCCACATCTGACTCTGGACTTGTCCACGTGGTTTTCTTGTCAAGAAAATGGCATCATCTGCCATTTCCTTCTGCAGATTACATACAGTTGAGGAACTAGGCCAAATAAGGGTTAAATGACTTGCCCAGGGTCACATAGCTAGTAAGTGTCTGAGACTGGATTTGAACTCTGGTGTTTTTTATCTCAAGTCCACACCTCTATCTGACTCTTCATGGCCCTATTTGGTGGGGTTCTTGGCAAAGATACTGCAGTGGCTTGCTGTTTTCTTCTCCAGCTCATTTTGTAGATGGGGAAACTGAGGCAAACAGTGTTGAGTGACTTTCCCAGGGTCACACAGCTAGTAAGTGTCTGATTTAAACTCAGGAAAATCAGTCTTCTTGACTCCAGACCCAGGGCTCTATCTACTGCACCATCTAACTGCCCCTTTCCTTTGTTAATTATCTCCTATTTATCCTATCCTATCTATAGTTTTGTTGTTGTTGTTCAGGGAATATTCATATTCAACTCTTCATGGTCCCATTTTGAGTTTTCTTAGCAAAGATACTAGACTAGTTTGCCATTTCCTTCTCCAGCTCTTTTTACAGATGAAGAAACTGAGGCAAACAGGATTAAGTGACTTGCCCAGGGTCACACAGTTAATAAATATCTGATGTGGGATTTGAACTCAGGAAGATAAATCTCACTGACTCCAGGCCTAACACTCTATTCATTGCAGTGCTTAATAATTGCTTGTTGGAAATTTGAAGAGGCAGAATTTTTCTGACTAATTAGCAGTAGGAACTCTCCCGGTAAGAAATCTCCCTCTAAGAAAAATGCACAAAAATATTGAAGATGAAATAATAAGCTCTTATAAGTATTAATAAAAGGTTTCTCAGACACATGATAAAGTATACCCACAATCCTGAGTTCTTCCAATTCTCTGTGTAAGTGCCAGCAGTTCTGCCAGTCAACTCATGAGCCAGAGCAATTGGAAATTGCAAGATTCTGCATCTCCAAATGCAGGGATTAGTGGACAATTCAGTCTTACTTCCAAAATGAATCTGGCTAAAATACAAGGTGTAGAATATTTTTCTTCCACAACACCCACTTTGCAAACACAAAGTCACACAGGTAGTTAGGATGAGGATCAACACTCAAGCTCAGATCTCCCACCTCTAAAGTCAGAGTTTTTTCCACTCCATTACATCTCCCTAACATTTAGACCTGGAAGCGAGAGGCATGCTGGGGGCATCTTGAACCTGACTGAGCAGGTTGTTAAATTTTCAATGAGCATTTACACCTCAAAAATCAACAAATGCTGTAAAGTAGGGCTTAGCTTATTTTTTTTCAGTTGTTTAGACTTAAGAAAATGATGCTGAAAATGAAGATTACATTTAAATAGGTGTCATATATATACATTGTACTCCCCTTCCCCCACTGCCACACCCATGCCTGAAAGTGATGTTAGTTGGCATTTAGCCCACCTCACTCAGTTCATGTATAGTCTTTATGATCTGAGGACTGCCCTGTGGTCAACCCAAACATTATGGGGAATGAATTCTTTATTTACAGAAAAGGAAACAGGTCCGAAGACATTAAATAGTGTGTCCAACAATCACTGTTAGTAAAAACAGAGCTGGGGGATTTTCTCCCAGGTTCCCTAACTCCAAATTTGTCACACCCCAAAAAGAGAGAATTCAGCAGCAAAAAAAAAATGGGGCCTTGTTTCTGTTATGTCATAGCTGGATTTCACAAAAATGGAGGCTTTAATGACTGGATATCTTTGGGACAAGAAAAAGTCACCTTTTGTTCTATCCTTCTTAATTTCTATATCATGTTTAGAGTTGTAAAACCCCTTCCATAAATGCCTGTCTCATTTGATCCTCACAACAACCTGAGACAGAGATTATTATACCCAATTTTTTAAAATTTTTTTTATTTACTCATTTACTTTTAATTTACAAGATTCAGTTGCACAATCATTTGAGTTTCAGATTTTCTCCCCTCCCTTCCCCACCCTCCCATGGTGGCGTGTAATTATACCCAATTTATAGATAAAAAAAAACTGAGGCCCAGGAAGAAAAATGACTTGCCCCAATCATAGCTCCTAATAAATGTCATTGGCCAGTTCTAGAAAATTGGATCTTTAGACTCCTCATCTACTAATTATTCTTCCCACTACACCATACCATCTGCACTTCAAGCTTTTTGTGCTTTATGTGGCAACTTTTCTATTCCCAAATTTCCGGCTTGTTATTTGCCAGACATATTTCTTTAGGATTAAAGAAAATGGCTCATACTAAATTTCTGAGTCTGTCAGAAGTCTACCCCATGAGGAGGCTCTACAAGGCAACATGTAATACCATGACAAGCCTTCTATCTGCCAATCTTCTCCCCACCACCCTTTTCCCAATGGACAACTCATATTTTCTCATCTGCTGAAAATCCCTTTACTGTTTTATCTTGGGACTTCAGCTCTTCTCCATCTCCCTTCTCCCCTTGGAATCCCTAATTAGCATTCCACCTCTGCAAGTGACATCCTCTCAAAATTCATTTCAATTTAAGTCCTTGATCTCTTTTTCTCCTCAGCCCTGCTCCCTCAACAAAGACCAAAATTGCCATGTGAAAAATCACTGCAAATGGGAACGAGGCAGTACCTGAGTTTTACTACAGCCTTGGGCAAAGCCAGGGTCTGGACTAAGCAACTCTGACACAGAGGGCCGGTCTTCAGTCATCTATATTTGACATGCTATGAGTCAGTAAAGGCAACCTACTGGGCTAATGGGTTTTATAGATTGCAATGGTGAATTGCAAATCCTGAGTCACTAGGAGCAACTGCTATAATTCAATGATTTGGTTAGACAAGCCTTTATTGAGGGCCTGTCTGACCGCTATATTAGGCACTGATGGTATATACAAAGAGTAAACTAAAACAGTCCCTACCCTCAAGGGATTTGTGCTCTGCTGGAGAGAACTGAGTGTGGAGATGCAATAGAGGTAAAACAAGTAATAACCATTTTTACAGTTAGCATTTATTTTTAATTCAATTTATATTACATATTTACATTTATATGTTGTTAAATTACTTGCCACTTTAAGACTTGCAAAATACTTTACATGTGTAAAGCTGTTGGATCATTTGATTCTCACTACACCTCTACCTGCCTTTCTGGACTTATTTATACACAGCTCCTTCTTCTGGATACTGCAGACCTGCCAAATGGTCTTCTTACTAGGCCTCATATATGGCCCTCCATCTTCCATCTGTATGACTCTATGATGGCATTTCCCATGCCTGGAATACAATCTTTTCTTTACTTTCTGCCACATTTAGAATCAGCCCCTGGTTTTCTTTACATGGTTCAGTTCAAATGAAACCTTTTACATGAAGACTTTCTTGATCCTACACCTTTTATATACAAAATTATCTTTTAACTGATTTGTGCATGCCATTATATGTGAATGTAATCTCTCCTGGCTAGATTGTAAGCTCCCTGAGGGCAGAGACTTTTTCATTTTTTTTTCTTTGTATCCTCAGCACCTCTCATAGTGCCTAATCCACTGTAGGCACTTAATAAATGCTTATTGATTAATTCATCTAGCTTAACAAAAATCATTGCACCAAAAAAGGGGACTAAAACTCTAGGAAGCAATGACTTGCTCAAGTTTATGTGGACGCTAAAAAGTAGGGCTGGGACTTGGATTTTAGAGAAATGTAAGGACTCTAGTGTCTGAATGGTGGAAGTGTCCAAATTTAAGGAACTATGACATTAGTAGTGCTTAATTTTGTAATGCTGCACATCTTTTACTTGGGGGCATTATTATTAACACAAAAATGGCAGTGCCCTTCTCTTACATAGTCTAAAGCAGCAGTAGGGAACCCACAGCCCCAAGGGCACATGTGGCCCTCTAGGTTGTCAAGTGTGGCCCTTGGACTGAATCCAAACTTCACAGAACAAATACCCTTAATAAAAGCATTTTTTCTGCAAAATTTGGACTCAGTCAAAAGGCCACAAGCAAGACCCTAGAAGACCACATGTGACAAGACCTTAGAAGGCCACATGTAGCTTCAAGGCCACAAGTCCCCCATCCTTGGTCTAAAGACACTATGATATTGGAAGATTATAGACCTGAGAATCAAAAGTGTCAAAAATCCTGAAATAAAATCAACTCCTATTTGTCTGATTATAGAAGAACCACTTTAGACATATTTCTTAAAATTCTGTGAAGTGGGTGCAATAATACTCATACTGTCAAACTTGTAGGATTGTGAGGAATTTGCTTTCTTGATAAGTTATTATTACATAGTGTTTTTCAATTTTAAAAATACTTTCCATGCATCTATCAACATGTTCACACCCAGTCATGAGTTAGGTATTATTCCTATAACCTCATTTCTTAAACAATTAAACTGAACCCCAAAGGAGTGGCTTTCTCAAAGTCATATAGTTATCAAATTGTAAAGTTATCCTTGAATTCTAGTCTTTTGAGTCCACATTTAGCTCTCTTTATCACAATATCTGATCCTCTGAAAAGTCAACCAACCAACCAATCAACAAACATTTATTAAGCACTTTCTGTGTTCTGGGTACTGCTTTTATCTCTACTGATACAAAGAAAGGCAAAAATAGTCATTGTGCTCAAGGAGTTTCCAGAGGTTGGCTGATTAGGTAATGTAGAGGATAGAGTGCTAGACTTGGAGTCGGGAGGACCTACTTAGCCAGGTGATCTGGGGCATGTCAATTAGCTTCCCTAGATTTCAGTTTTCTTATCTATAAAATGGGGGTAATAGCACCTATCTCACAGAGTTTTGAGGGATTTTTTTAATCAAATGAGATCATATACGTAAAGTGCTCTGTAAACCTTAAGCACTATATAAATGTAGTTAGCTATTATTGTTTCTGTTTTTATTTTATTATTTATCCAATTAATACTCGATAGAGTAAATTACAAACATCTCCCGGAATTATAGAATTTAGAGCAGAGAGATATCTATTATGAACTCCTCATTTAACAGATGAGGAAACTGAGGCTATGAGAGGTTGAAATATTTTGTCCAAGATCACAGCAAAAGAAAAGAGCAAAGATAGGATTCAGATTGGGTCTTCTGAGCTAAATTCAGTTCTCTTTTCATTATAACATATTTCCTCCAAATTCCTTCAGAAAGGCAACAAGGGGTTATGAAAAGCAAATTTGCTTTTGTGTCAGAAGGCTTGCATTTAAGTCCTAATTCTATTACTTACCGGATATATGACCTTTGTCACAGTTTCCTTGACTGCAAAATAAGATTAATCAGATCTGTGCTGCCTGCTTCATAGAATTGTTGTGTGGATCAAATCACATCAGGTGTGTAAAAAAAAACCTATGCAATAGCTATTATGGCCAGGGAATACTTCAGTTGGTTATTTCCTATGAAAGAGATGAGACGAACAGAATCAAACACCCAAACTTTCCTGCTTAAGTTGGGATTTGTTCAGTGAAACAGAAATTCCATTGTACGATTTGATTTCTTTTTTTCTTCTAACTTTGACACTAAAAAGGTAAGGAATAATTCATGATAAGCTGAGGAAATAAAAATGAAAATAAGATTAAAAAGAACAGGGTAGTGAAAAGAAAACTGGTTTTGTTGTGCCTGCTAGAAAGTGGTGAGATGTTGTACGAGCCTTGTCACTTCTCTAAACCTCAGTTTCTACACCTGTAAAAGGCTGAGTTAGGACTAGATAGTTATCAAGGTCCCATCCAATGCTTAACATTCTAGCAATATATTTACTCATGATATTTCCTCATCCATTAGATTGTAAGCTCCTTGAGGGGAGGGATTGTCTTTTGCCTCAATGTGTATTCCCAGTACTTAGCACAGTGCAGGGTATACAGTAGGTGCTTAATGATTGTTTGTTGGTTGTTTGACTATAATATTAAGGCTGGAAAGGGCCATATAGAACATCTCATTTAAGTCTTGCTCCCTTCCCCTCCCTTCTCCACCCTGCTCCCTCCCAACTCAGCTCCCTTCCTCTCCAAACTGGACTGCTCACTATAACCTAAATCTGTCTCCTGCTTTCTGACCTCCATTTGGTTATTTAAAAACCCCACAATTCCATATATCTTGCTGTGAAATTCAATGCAGTCTTTTCTATGAAATTTTCTTTTATTCCTCTAGCCAGATGCAATCCATATACCTCACCCTACCAAAACATCATGGATCCATTTAAGTCATAAACTCATATTCTAAACTGCTAGAGAGGGCAGGAAACCTTAGAAGTCATTTTATTCATTCCCCTGGATTGATAGATGAGAAACCTGCAGTGTGCAGTATTCTCTCCTATTAGATTGTGAGCACTTTGAAGGCAGACACTATGATTTATTCATTTTAAATTGACTCGTGTGTATGAGGTAGATCTGTAAAAGGCGGCCTACATTCCCAGTCTTTCTGCATTTAGAAGGGTAGTGGTGAAATAGCTCATGTTTATGCCTCTTTGACAATTTATTGGGGCTAAGCTCCCAGGAAGGGTCTTTCTGTCTTGTGTGGCTCTCATTCCTGGAAACATAAGGACAGCATCAACCAGAGGTGTTTAGGAGAAGTGATATTAAATCCAGAAAAAGTATTCTTTAACAGAATATTTAAAATACACACATACAAGGAAGCAGAAGTAAGGCAGAAATGGTATAGGAACCTGGGCTGGCTTTTTTTTTTCAGTGCTCCAGCTACTGAATCAAGCACACATACACACACACACACACACACACACACACACACACACACGCACACAGAAAGCAATTACCTCTCCCTTCTCCCCTCATTCTGCTCAAGACTCACACTGGATGTGAAAACTTCTGCCCCCCTATCCAACCATTGATCTCTGTTTTGTTTTCTTTTCTTCCCAAACTGGGAAGAACTTCAAATCCCAGGGATTTTGTGGGATTTTGTGACCAACCAACTCCTTGCCAGAGCTTGTGACATTCCTATACACTGAGAAAAGCAGTGTTGCCTAATGGATAACGAGCTGACATCAGATTCGGAAAGACATGAGTTCAAGTCTCATCCCTGATATTTGTGTAACCCTGAGCAATTCCTTTAATCTCTCAGTGCCCAGAGGCAACTCTCTAAGGTTGTATTTAATAATGATAAAAATAACTGGCATTTGCACTTTAAGGTTAGCAAAACCCTTCAAACTTGTTAACTCATTTGATTAATTGCATAGCAGGCACCAATGTATACTGGTAGAAAAAAATTTTTCATAGAGTCAACTATAGCAATAAAATCATAGTGCAAATCAAGAGTACAAAAAAAATCATTAATTAAATGTTTGTTGTTATTTAATTGAAAAAAACACAGAATGGGGTGGGGAGCAGGCATCCCAAATAAACTTTATCTACTTAAAATTTTCCTGAGGGCTGGTCCTGCCTACTTCAGATTAGGATATCTTGTTGACTGTTAAAGTATTAACCATTTCCGAGAAAATGAGTATCAACACCCTGGTCAGTGGCAGCTTTGAAATTGAGAGCATTGGACTGAGTCAGCGCTGTGAAAAGAAAAAAGAGCTCAGCTTCATCACCTGCCATTACGGAAAGATAGAGGTGGTATGTAGTGGTGAATTGAAGGGAGAGTAAGAGTGGAGCTTAATGGCCATAGTAGATGATTGGCTGCTGTCGTATAACCCTGTGGCATTTTGGTTTTTTGTAGAACATTTTAGAGCCTCTGGGGTTCACAAAGGGCATGAATGTATTGTTGGGATTCCCAGGATCCTCCTCTCAAGTTTGGTGGGCATAGGTAGGATGGCTATATCTTTCTCTCTCCCACTAGAAAGAACTTTGGAGAAAAAGCCAGTGAAGCCATGTGGTTCTGTTTTCCAGTTTCCCTCTTGTATATTACAGCTAAAATATAACATAATATATAACATTACAGATTGGTACCTCCCATTTGCTAAGGAAAAATGTTTTTGTATGAAGTAGGTCTATGATAAATCCTTCCTGAAATAATTTAAGCTATATCTCTTATGTAATACCTGAGTTCTCGCCCCCCCCCAATAATACAACTAGTGGTTTTTGAGAGCCTTATATATAATACTGAGATCTCTAAATCATTCATTTATGCTTTGAATCTACCTATCACATCCCAGTGCCCACTGCTAGACACCCTTCTCTAGGACTGAGTGACTGAGAGTCACATGGAGTCACACATGAATTTTAGACACATGCCGCTAGTGCTCAGATTCCCTTTTCAAGGTACTCTATAACTGGGTTAAGAGACAGCAGCTCTTAATGGTTCCAGTGGTTCTCAACCTTCCTAATGCTGCAACCCTTTAATGCTCCTATGTGGGCATATCTGCATGTGGGCGGACCCTCCTGGAGACGGATAGAGGAGCAGTGTCTCAGTTCCTAGGACCATTGGAAATATGTTTTCCAATGCTCTTAGGCGACTCCTGTGACCCTTGTAAAAGGGTCATTCGACCCCTAAAGGGGTCGTGACCCACAGGTTGAGAACCGCTGGATTAGATTCTTGTGGCAAGGCATGGAATCAGGAAAATCTCAATTTAAGACCTGCCTCTGGCATACATTGGCTGTGGGACAATGGGCATACCATTTAAAATCTCAGTTCCCCAGGAAGCTCTCTAAGAAGATAAAACTATAGACATGTTCCTGATCTGCTTCAATGAAGGCAGTTACATATTGGGAAATCTTCTGGCAACTGAAATCACAGGCTCTCCCTCTTTATCACTAGTCTGAGGGGTTATGGATCAATGTATAACCCAGCCATAGATATGTAACCCCCACACGTCCACATATGTATGTATGTATGTATGCATATATATGTATATATATGTATGTATAAGTATATGCATATGTGTAAATGTATGTGTATACATGTGTGTGTACAAATAGACTACACAGGGCAATAGTAACTTACATTTACATAGCACTTTATGGTTTAGCGAGCACTTTACATATACCATCCCATTTGATCATTATAATTCTTTGCAATGACTTGACTAGGGTCACACAGTTAATAGTTATCCAAGGCAGGAATTGAAGTAATGTTGTCCTGAGACCATGCCCAGCTCTTTCCATGCCACCTGGCTACATGATGTCCTTGGGAGGTGGCCAACACATACAAGAAAGAAGAAACAAAGAGAAAGGCAAAAAAAGAATGGCCATACTACTGCTTTAATCCTCAGAGCCTTGCCTAGCTATTCATTTCTACACATTGGAGGATACACAGCAACACCAGTCAGATGTTCTGTGTATCAGCACTGTTTTGGAGCACTCAACTCATTTAAGTACGCTCTCTCTAATCCAGGTGTGGGTGAGCTGATTCATTTTACTGCACCCCCCTTTGCTAACAACAGTGAGGGGTGAGGGTGAAGAGCTAATCTATGAGATTAGGGTTTAGCATAAAGCACTGCTTTAAATTAATTTTTTTAAAAGAGACTTCAAAAATAAATAAATAAACGAAGCATTGCTTTATACGGATGCCTTGAAGTCAATGCTTTTACTCAAGTCAAATAGGATTCTTCAAATTTAATATAATATATAATTACAACTTGGTATCTCTTGTAAGCTAAGGGACAACATTTTGATATGAAGTAGATCTCTGATAATAAATCTTTCCTGAGATATTTTAAGTTTTATCTCTCATGTGACACCTGTCTGAAGCCCTCCTTCTATACCCCTCTACAAATTAGTATGAAGAGAAGAATTCCCTACTCACCTACCTCCCTCAAATGTGCAACTCAAATATGACTTCCTACATTTTCCCTTTCTTGATTCATATGCCTCCCATCCAAACCTGAGATTTCATATAACACTTTCTTGATTTTTCTCACACAGAATTCTTGTATTCATTCATTTCTTCATTGATAAAGTAAGTATATGGGATCACTGTAACTGCTGCATACTTGAATATTACTTGAAAAACAAAACTAAAGAAATGAAAAACTATCCATCTGTTAAGGAGGTGACATAATAGTTTGTTGACTAGCTTCAAAGTTCTGAAATCCATTTCCCACTGATGGTTGCTCAGGACTAAAATGTGCATAGTGAAACTATTGAAGAGTGACACACGATTTTTTTAAAATGCCTGCAAGGCAGAGTACATCATCATCATTTGTTGGAAACTAATAACATGGCTGCCCAAAGTGTGGGGAAACTCTTTCTATACATAAACAGTTGCTAGAAAGAGAAAAGCAGTTGTTTTGAGGACAATTGTCTGATTAATGGGAATTTCTAAAAGAAAGAATAATATGCTACATGCCAGAAGACCTGGGTTTCAGTAGAAGCTCTGTTGCTAAATAGCTTTCTTATTTTTAGCATGAAAAGGCAACACTGAGAGTAGTCACACATGTGCTCAATACTTAAGGGAATTTCAAAATAGTCAGAAAAAGAACAAATACTATTCCTTAACCTAAAACTTTAAAAGGGAACATGGTTTATGTTAGGAAATTATGATTAAATTAGGTAGGAAACAATTAAAAATGAGATTGATTATATAATACATAATTTTAAAATAATAAGCTTAATTTTTGCTATGAAATGTCACTATAAATGATCATTATGAAGATAAAAAAGTTCATGATCCCATAAAGAAATCAGTGTGGCTGCATAGGCAGCTCTCAAATGAGCTCCAAACTCAAACATGACAGGAATGAGCATGTATAAAAGATGGAAAGAGCATATAATTGAGAACAAATATAAAGGAGCAACATACTCCTGGGAGAGCAGTAAGAGCAAAACTAAAGCCCCAAAGAAGCTGAATGTTGTATAAAGTGCTGACACCAACAAACAGAGTTAATTTAACTGGGTTCAGAATGAGAAGAACTGGAAAAGGGTGGGCTTGTTGCTTGGAAATAAAAAGTAATATTAGCTAGATGGCCAAAAGAAGAAGGAACTATTTGAGTTCTCTTTTGCTTTTCTCATATGCATCCACTCCTTTGAATTCTCACAGCTACCAGCTTTGGCCAAGACCTCCTCAATCATCTGATGATACTTTAGCAGCAGATTAAAAAAAAAGTCATTCTTCCTCTACTCCAATTCATCTTTCACATCCCTGTCAGACTAATTTACTTGATCTTTTGGTGGATCTAACCATGCCATTTCTATGTATTCCTATTGAGTACAATTTATGGTATCATTAATTTAGGAATGACAATCACTTAGTCCAACTCTTTATTTTACAGATGTGGGAACTAGGACCTTGAATGTTGTAGTGATTTATCCAAGGACAGAAAAGCTGTAATGGCAGAGTTAGGAATCCTTATGTTCAGCCTCTAAATTCAACTAGTTTTCAAGTGCACTGTATCCATCAAGCCCTCTAGACAAGCATTCAAAATCCTTGATAAATTGGCACAACCATACCTTTTAAGTCTTATCTCATACCATTCTCCTTCATGGATTCTAAGCTCTGACCTGAAAGGATTGTTGGCTGTCTCTATTAGATGGATTGAACTTTCCCTTGTTTGTTTATATTGTTTTCCTTGCTTGGAATGCCCTACTCACTCCTCTTTCTCACATGCTTCACTCATGTACTTTACTACCCCCCTACATCATCCCTTTCTTGATCCATACACTTACTCCAACTTCAGATTCCAAATAATACTTTACTTGAATTTCTCCTATGGAGTTACTTTCTGTATATATTTAAGTCCAAGTATCATACTGAAATATAAAGTCCATGAGAAATAGTGTCTAATCTCAATGGAGACATCACACAGTACAGTCTTGAACCTCATTTATCCAGACAAAAACAATGATCTTCAAAAAGGAAAAGACGAGACAAGTGTCAGTCCAGGATATTAGAAGAGGTGATAGAGCATAAGAGAACATCTGTATCATCTAAAACAAGTTTGAATCTTTGGGCTGACATATATTACATTCCAGAGCTTCTGAGAAGGTTACAGCTGTGTTCTCAGAGGTATGCTAGAGAGTACTAGTAATAGCTAGCATCTTTTTAGTTAAGTGTTTTGTCCAGGATCACAGTCAGGATCCTGAGATGTGATTTGAACTCAGGTCTTTCTAACTCCAGCACTCTATTTATGGCACCACCTCATCAGATAACATTTGAGGAATCAAAGAGAATGAGAGCAGAATTACAAAACTGAACATGAGGAAATTCTGGGATTTTTTCAAAAGGCAGAAAAGTTAGATTCTTCAAAATACAGACAGGTTAACAGAGCACTGATGATGAACAACATTCCAAATGGATTGTTAAAAAAAATTGTAATAATTTTGAAGAGAAGATTATGAGGGGCGGAGCCAAGATGGCAGCGTAGCAACAGCAACATATCGCAACTCTCACATAGCCACCCCAAAATACCCATAAAATAGGACTCTAAACCAATCCTGGAACTCCAAAACGCACACAAAGATACTTCCCACTAAAGTCAGCTCGGCTACGAGGAACCATATCAGCACTGCGAACCGAAACCAGCCTGGCCTGAAGCCGGGGCTGTGCCCCGGGGGGCGGCTGGACTGGAAGAGCTGAGGAGCCTCTTAGGTGAGCCGATTAGCAGCAGCTGCAAGTGGGATTTGTGAAAGGGGGAGATAAGCAGTCCGACCAGAAGGCCTCCAGAGCAGAAAAGCGAAAGGCAGAG
>JAQQSU010006737.1:0-13426 GCA_028627135.1 Pseudochirops cupreus | reverse complement strand
TTGCCTTACTAGCTAATACTTTTACCATATAGTAATATATGAAATTAGCATGATTACATTTAGAAACATAAGGATATTGTTTTTAGTACTGCTATTGCTTAAAGAAATACTAAAAACAACATTCTTTATATTTCTGTGAACATTTTAATTGAGGGCATGTTATCTTGCCAGAAAGTTATGATGTGTGAATCATTTGGAATAGAATGAAGGTAGGACATAGAAATATGTGTATATGTTTTCTTTTTAGGTAGCTTATAGATGACCCAGCTGCTTTTTTCCGTAGTCCAAAAAGCAATATTTAGAGTTACTTTAAAAAACGGAAACTTTTTACAAAGATACTGGCTGCTGAATGACCTCACCACATTTTTACATTTAACTCTCCTTTATTTTCTTAATTATACAAGACTATTCAACAGCTCAGTTTAAAAGTATCTAAAAGTAATTTTAAATATTTGGAGTTTTTTAAACTTTAAAAAAAATAGTCACAGAGTAAACTATTTGTTGTACAGGGTTACATTGTTTTTTAATTTTTTTCTTCTATTCTTGCCCCTATAATTCCTATTGCTTGCTTCCTGTAACTGCTTCTGAACCTTAATTAAGTCTTTATATTCTAGTAGTAACCTAAAAATGTTTACTAATCATTTTGAGAGCTCTAGACAAAAATAACACCTCGATATACAGGATTAATATCGCTTGATTCAATTTAACAAATCTTTGGTCTTATATATTTTCAATTTTGAGAATGTTTCTTTCTCTGAGCAGTTCTGCTTTATGTTTCGTTTATATGGTTTTGCTTGAGAAGTCATATCTGTTTATTCTTATAGGTGCTAATGTGAATAGAGCCACAGCTAATAATGATCACACAGTAGTGTCACTGGCATGTGCGGGAGGCCACCTGGCAGTTGTTGAACTACTCCTGGCCCATGGGGCTGACCCTACTCATCGACTTAAGGTATTTTATTTTATATTTATATAGATTTAGACCCACTCAGTGCTAGGAGTGCAGGTGCTTAATTAATTAATTTAGAATAAATAAATTAATCCTAATTTAATGTTTAAGAAGTTCTCTTTCTAAAGTCTATGATTCTGAGGTGCTAAATTTATAGCAGGTAATTTCATTAATTCTTGATCATGTAATCTTCATATTTTGACTTTAAAACAAGCACTAAATTAATTTTGATGGTAATTCTCTTCTTAGGATGGCTCAACAATGCTTATTGAAGCTGCAAAGGGTGGTCATACCAATGTTGTTTCTTATTTGCTTGATTATCCAAACAACATTCTTTCAGTTCCTGCCACAGACATGTCTCAGCTTACCCCACCTTCTCAGGATCAATCTCAGGTAAGTTATAAAATTAAGTTTAATTGAGAATATAAATATTTTTAAAATTGAATTTATTTTGAGCATAACTAATAAGGAAGTACTTTTTTCTTGTGTTGAAATACACATGACCATTAATCTTTGACCAGTGTCTTCGTCTATGATAAATAGAAAGGATAGTGCTGTCATCCTTTCAAGTGCTTAGTATAATGATATTTGAAGCATTCATATCTTTTTATGTTTCTCAACCTCTTTTATTAGCCTAAATAGTTTTTTATTCAAAATAAAATTCTGTAAGGGAAAAGATAAATGTTGGAGAAAATCTTTATACTAAGAGATTCTTCAAAAATAATAGTAGTCAAATGTTTTTCTTAATTTGGAGAGTTTGTCATATTGAAGTCAGTTTTCCTGATTTTGTATCAGCAATTTGACTACCTAAATCCAAGCTGAAGAAAAGAAAGCTTTTTTCATTAATAATCAAGACACAGGCACAATATTTAAATATAATATATCTTGTAGAAATATTAGTTATCCAGGTGATGTTCACCATCTAGTAAGTGTTTATTATCTTGATTAGTTGTACTAAGAAGCTTCATTAAAATGGCTCTCAGCAAGTGTTAAGGGCTATTTTTTAAAATGGAAGGAAACATACAGAAACCTGAACTCTTATTTTTATACAAAGATTTTTAAATAATGAAATATCAAAAATAAGAAAATATTTTAAGTTACTTGGATAGAAAATTGACCAAGGTTAAGTGAAGCAATGAATGTATAACGTGTTTCTAACTGAAAGTTGAGCCAAGCTAGAGTGCCCAGGGGAGTGTGTGTGTGCGTCTGCGTGTGCGTGCGCACGTGCACACACGCATGCGCAAAGGTTTTAATTTTAAGGAGAATTAGGATACTTTGTGGCATCTGAAGCCCATGGAGGCTTAAGGATTATATTAATGGACCATCCTGCAACCCTTTTCTTAGTTCTGAATGAATAGCTATAATACTCTAAGAAACCATTCCTCTTTGAGATTAATGTCTTAAGGAAGTAAAAACTTAATAATGTGGAATATTATGATTATAATGAACTGAACTTAAAATGAAGACTCTTAAAGGTGACTTGTGAACCTATATAAATTTGTATAGTGCTATGTTATGCAAACTGAGATGAGTTTTTTCTGAGTTGACTTTTTAGGTTCCACGTGTACCAGTGCATGCACTTGCTATGGTTGTACCTCCCCAAGAGCCTGATAGAGCTCCTCAAGATAGCTCCCCAACAGTTTTGGGAGTACAGAAAGGTTAGTATTTGAAATTTTTTCAAGAAATAATAAAATTTTATCATACGGTTTATTGCTGAACTAGTTTAATAAAGTCTCAGATAGTGTTTTAATTTTACTTAGTATTTAGCATTAAGAGTCAGCTTGATGTGGCGGATAGCGGACCTAAGAGTCTGGAAAACCTGGATTCTAATCCTACCTCTATTACATACTGGCAGTGTGACCCTGGACAAATCATTTAATCTTTCAGTTCCCCATGGAGCTCGATGATACTCTTCAGTTGGAGAACAATTTGCATTTCCACATTGGTATGAGGAGTTTCCTCCTTAGTTTCCTAGTTAATAACACCCCTGGACACCAAAAAGAGAAAGTGGAAAGAAAAGTAGTAGAAAGTAGAAAAAACATAATGCCAAGAAAAATAACTGTCTAGTGTATACCTGCCAAGCTTAGTTGGATGTTTAGTATAAGTGAGTTAAACCATTCTTGGTTGATTATACTAAAATTTGTTCAGTATTTTTTCTACTTTTAATTTTTTGGTTAATCAGCTATGTAGTATGATGAAAGAAAAATGCACTATTGATCTTGCACATTCTCGATATTATGAATATGAATTTATTTTGGGAAATGAGAAATTTGAGATTTACTTTCTTTTGCAAGATTGAAATAATGAAGTAGCTTCCATGAATACATAAACCTAGAAGTTTGAATATAGGAGTATAGATAGATAAATCCAATTAAGTTACAAGTTGTGGGATTCTGTACATTATTTAGGACATGTACTTATGGGCTCTGATGTTTACTTATTTTCTGCAGTACTTTGCTTCATATGTATGAACTTAAACTTTCCAGTATTTATCTGTAAGTTGTTGAATATACTTGTTTGTTATAAGGAAAAGTTCTTTTGGAGAGAGTCATTGGAAGGCAATAGTAATATAAAACAAAAAAGGGAAAGAGCATCAGTAAAACATTTTTTAAATGTCATGAGATTTTTTTGAAATACATAAAAGTGGTTACGTTATAGGACGTTCCAAACTAGAAAAAAAAATTGTGATCCTGCTTCAGGATATTTCAGCTAATGCCCAGATAAAGTTTAAAATGTGAAATCATTTTGTATTTTATGAGCTTATCTTAACATCCTGATGATGCCCTAATTTCTTAAGCGGAAAAATAGATATGGGAAGACATATAGCAACAAAGTAAGCTGCTTTTCAAGTCATGTGGATTTTTGTAATTAGCATAAAGAACGTAACAAAGATTTAACATACCTTCTCAACTTGTATTTGGGAGTAGTCTTTTTCATCAACCTTCTTTCCATTAATTTGAGCCTTTCCATTTGAAAACTGCAGTAATAAAAATTTTCAGAAAACAATTTTTTTTACCCAAGTAATAAATTGCAGATTAGATATAAACTCCATTCATTCCTAGTTGACTGTTTTTAGAGTATTTAAATTGAAATTCCTCTGGTTTTTTTTAACCACTTAACACGTATTATAGGTGAAAGAACAATACATTTGGAATCAGAGGATTTAAGTTCAAATCCTGGCTTTGCCCTTGAACAAGATGCTTCATATCTCAGGGCCTCAGTTCCCTCATTTATAGAAAGAGTTTTGTACTAAATAACTTTTAGTTCCTCTCTAGTTCTAAAACCATGATTGTGACAGGATAGGGTGATTCTATAGTTACTAATCAACTAGGACAACCATTGCTATTAAGAAAAACACATTTGTATATTAGGAACAGAATCATTAGAGTGAAAGCACATGTAAATTAAAAATGTTCTGAGTATACTCAGAAATGCATACAAGAGAATCTTAGAACACTTAAGTATTGACTCTACTGTCAAAAATAAAGTTTTTAAAAAACTGATGTGAATATAGGTAACCTGATTTTTGCTAGTTTGCTGAATCACTTCTTTTGAATAGAAACTACCTCTACTGAATTGAATGAAAGTAAAATAGTCTTTCTAGAATGTTCTTTATAAATCACTAAATCAGAGAAAGTTAGTTGTTTAAGGGTAGGTTCAAGCAAAATAATAAACACTTAATGTTACTTTGCAGTGACACTGTTACATTCATATATGTAAATGTACCATAGGAAAATGTATTACAGGAAAAATCCTTTGATAGAAAATACATGATGGTAATAACTTGCACATTCAGAAAAGCTAGCCATATATATTTTTAATGATTAGAGATTTATAATTGTTTTTTCTCACCTAGTAAAATCCTTTATTTCAGTTTTCTGCACTTCTAGTATCTTCCACTTTTATTACCTGCTTTCCAATATGTCTCAAAAGAAGTTGACTTTAAATGATGAAATAGCTCTTTTGTCCACTTTTTTCCCCCCGTTTTAATCAAGTCCAAAATTCCTAGTATTTTATCTCATCTTCCAGGATCCCCCTTCTGCTCTGCTCTTTCAGGAATCATGCTTTCAAATAATTCTTTTCATATTTCTTTATCTAGCAATCTGATAGGTTTTAGTATTATCCATGCAATTATCATTTGTTCTCTTTCTCACTGTTCTTTCACAGTTCATATTCTTTCTACTCAGGTCCTCTTTTTTCCTCCCCTTATTTCTCTAATTTAATCATTTTTTTCATTCGTTTTCTACCTAAATATTTAGTGCCTAATGATTCAGCATTTTATCACAGCCACAATCAACACTACTATTTAAACATGAACAGCTGTCTGAAAATGACATTCTATAGTTGAAGGAATTTTTAGTGTTGTCTGTTTTTTCTAACTGAAGATTATTTTTACTACCCAACCAACACTACAAAAATGTACTTGTGTATATGTAGGATTACCAAACTCCCTTAAAGACTCAGTAAGGTTGTTAGAAGGATATTACTGAATACTCTAAAACACTTTTGCCTTCCAAATCCTAACAGTCATATTCTTTGGTATTAAGTTTTATGTAGGAATGAAATCACTTTTTTCCCTTTACCTGTGAATAGCAAGGTCTGAAGAGACATGCTAAAGAAACAAGCTTAACTTTTGTCCGTTGAAAGTACTTTTGCTTTTAGAACCTAAATAAGTAAGGTATATAAAGTTTAGGTCCAAGAGACTGACATTTATGGGAGCTAGTAGAAATATGAACCAAGTGAGACCAAGACCATAAATATAAAGTATTCAGGGTTTAAGACATGTTACCTTATATAACTGAGTATGGGAAATATTTGTTCTTGAAATCTGCAAAGAGATGAGATTATCATCATATTTGTTTGTGACATTTGTTCTTAGGAAATTAAGCTACCCATTTACAATTCAAGGCTAATCTGAACTGTCACCTAAGACTTGTGTAGCTATTATGTTAACAGTAAACATTGTTATTTATAAATGTGATTTTGGATAATAAAAAAGCAAACAACTAAGCTTTTGTCACTTGAAATAATTTAATGCTAAACCTACGTTTTAAAAAGGTTTTTTTTTCAATCATATTTCCAAAAAAAACCCAAAATACGGTGTTCTTGATCTGCATGAATCTCTGTTTGCTCCAAACAAATTGTATCTCAAACTGATGGACTTTTCCTCTAGTTTTAGTAATGGGGACAGTAGAGTAAGAGTCTAATGTCTGACTATCAGTCTGTCTTCAGAATCAGCGTTGCTAAATACGCAGAAGGTCATCACCAAAAGAAGGTTACCAGGTAGTGATTTTTATCTGGCCATAGCAGCTCAAGAAAGAATGCTTATTAAAGCAGTGAGGGTTTAGAATCTCTGTAAGTAGGAGTGCCCACATTATTGACATCATGGTATTTTCAAGTTTGGGGATGAAAAAAAGATGAAAGAGGAAGGGAGAGGAAGATAGACACATAAGTATTAAGTTCAGTATAGAAAACATACCAGGAAGGGACAGTGTAAAAGAGGAGAAGCATTGGGAAAACTCACCAACATTGAGTCTACCTTAATGCATTCCCAAATGGTATTACTTTTATGATATTACAAACTCATTACAGGAAGACTAAATTTATTTGCAGTTAACAAAGTGCAGTTAAGAAAACATATGCAGGAAATGAGGCCCTCATTGTTTTCTGGTGCCTTACAAGTAGTACCTGCATAACTACCAAATCCTACTTTGTACAAGTCATGATTTAGTTGCCAACAGGGAGCTTATGTTATTTTTACTCAGGCTTATTCCCTAGAAAATGAATAAATATACTGCTACATATAGTTGATGCTTCAGTCTTTAAAGAGAAATCACATCATCTCTTCCTAATCTCTGTAACTATATTTTATATCCTGGGAACAAAAGAATTGCATTGGAAGTAATTTCTAGTCAAAACTGTGGTATTTGGTTTGGGCATGCTTATACTAATGCCTTCATTAAATGCAATTTAAACAATAGGTAAAAACAACAAATTGCATCCATTCTTTTACAGTGAGTTGAGCTGGCATTTCTCACTGACTTCCAAAAAGTCTAATTTCAAAATCTTTTTTGGAAAGAAAGTTGTTCTTAGGTGGCAAGGATAATCATACTACCAATAAGTATGTGTTACATGCTGCTAGTGTCTATTGCACTTTCTTCTTGTTATCTACCATTTTCATGGGAAATTTTGGGAAGATGCATTAAATCTGCACTGTGGCTACACTCATAAATCATACAAGTCCAGATCTGAAAGGAGCTACTTTGAGTTCATCTCATTTACTTTAGGTTAGATTTATCTCTTGCTTTTTCTTGTTTTGTGTACACAGTTCCAGTCACTTACATAGGTCAATTTCAATTATCTTTTATTCTAAGCTTCTTAAATGAATTTGCATTAGCAAGATTAACAGTGCCGTTCCGATCTGTCATTGACCTCAAAGTTCTAGGACTTAAAATGGAGTATCACCATATTATGACTACCAGTCTTCCCACCATTGCTTATTTGTAAATCAGAATTATATTGCAGTTACACAAAGTTATTTCATAGATCATAAATGGCTGCAGGAACCCTCATGCCTTGAAGAATTTCCAAATTCACTGACTAATGTAAATGCCTTAATGCAACTAAGGTTATATCCTAAATTTGCTCCATTTCAGTTCTATTTAATTGCCACTGCCCTGAATTTCCATAATCTAAGTAATCCTGGGAACAAATACATTAAATCATGTATATGCTTCTATTGAATCTTAGAGTAGTAATTGTTTTAAAAAATTGCTGCTCAAATTTTCCTTTATTGCTGTGTTCAACTGATAATCCAAAATTGAATGCAGATAATTATATATTCTAATGAAGGTTATTTTTAATTTCAAATTAAGATTCTTTTTTTTAAATTTATTTTATTAAATTTTTTTTGAGTTACATATTTTCTCCCCGTCTTTCCCCCGCCCACCACCCCAAAACAGCCATCCC
This sequence comes from Pseudochirops cupreus, assembly GCA_028627135.1. Classification (NCBI taxonomy): domain Eukaryota; kingdom Metazoa; phylum Chordata; class Mammalia; order Diprotodontia; family Pseudocheiridae; genus Pseudochirops; species Pseudochirops cupreus. The sequence goes on along the minus strand of JAQQSU010006737.1, from coordinate 5,508 downwards.
GGTGTTTCCCCCCTCCTCCAGTCTATTCTCTCCTATGTCACTTTTTGGTAGGGCAGAATGGATCTCCCAACTGCAGTGCCTGTGTATCTCAAGTTCCAGTTGGATGTAGTCAATAATAATATCAAATTAAGATTCTTAAAATAGTTACATTGATATGTTGGAAAAGGTAGGAATATGACTGTCACAAAAGAAGAACTAGCTTATAAGGGACAAAGTGTTAGATACTTTTATACACATGATGCAGCAAATGAACTGGGTATAATACTGGAATTTCTTTAGTAAGAAAACAGTTGAATTCTCACTTCTTTTCTTCAGAGGATTCGTCACTCTATTATCATTCAAGATATGTTAATGTCTCTCTCATGGCCTTATAGTTTTGCTTTGAGCCTAATAACTGTTGAGTGTGATTTAAATATGTATTGCTAATAAATTTTAAATTTTTAACTAACTATATTACTCAAGTTACTAGGCACACTGACCCTCATCCAAATGAACCACCAGTTATTTTTGGCCAATCCTTTTTAAACAAGATTTGTTTTAATTCACTTCCAAAGAAGCCTTTTGATTTGCATTATGAATCTAAAGTATATTTTTTCTATTTTGTATCTTAAATTGTAGGATTTTTAATTTTTTGGTATCCAGATAGACATGACAAAAAAAGAAGAAAGGGGAAAAAGAGAGGAACTGACCTAATTTTTAAAAAAACAAACAACTAATACCTTAAACCATCAAAGTTCACTTGTTTTAAGCACTTCTCATAAAACTAAGTGATATCTAGCTCTCTCAAAGTCAGAACACCAGTGGTGCTCTTTCAGAATGAGTTTGTCTTCTTTCCAAAATAATAAATAAGACTGCTTTCTTTCTAAATTGTTTTCTTTTGATTGCCCTTTGAATTCTGAGTTGAATGGTATGGTATTCATAGTATCCAAAATCAGGGAAGCTGCAGTAAAAAAAAAAACAAAACTTAAATATTATAAAGATCTGCAAAGATAAAGCATGAAAAATTATGATCACAATGTGATTCGTCTTTAAGAAGAAAAAAAATGGATAGTTTGGAAAACCCTCTTCAGAGTTGTACCCACAGAGTACTATCTATCTCATTTATTATCTCTTCTTATTAGAAAACAGTTAATGCTGTTTTAAAGGATTTAACAGATTTGCTAATAAGCTCATTAGACAAATTTCTAAAATAGGACTGATGATGATTTAGATTTGATGCTCTTTGAATCCATTCTAATAAATTCAGTTTAAGATTTCTTTAGTTCAAAATAATTGTTGCTTAAGACATTAAGTATTAAAATTCAGCTCTCAGAATTGGTCACATGCCCATTTACATTGTGTTGTAAATGAGCATAGATGGTAATCTATTTAATGTTAACATGACTTTCTTGACATACATTCTACAGCATTAATAATAAGGGTTTTGTGGGGGGGGGGTCTGGGAAGGGGTGGCTAACTTTTTTTTATAGCATGGCACTTTTTCAAACATTTTTCATGTGCTTAGGTACATCCAAGCAGAAGTCAAGTTCCCTGCAGGTAGCAGATCAGGATCTACTGCCATCTTTTCACCCCTACCAGCCTTTGGAATGCATAGTAGAGGAGACTGAAGGCAAGCTGAATGAACTGGGACAAAGGATTAGTGCTATTGAAAAAGCACAACTGAAATCATTGGAGTTAATTCAAGGTGAACCTCTGAACAAAGATAAGATAGAAGAACTTAAAAAGAACAGAGAAGAACAAGTCCAGAAGAAAAAGAAAATACTGAAGGAACTGCAGAAAGTGGAAAGGCAATTGCAAATGAAAACACAACAGCAGTTTACCAAAGAATACTTGGAGACCAAAGGTCAGACAGACACATCACTAGCACAGCAACAGTGTCCTCATAGAGGTGTCTTTCCAGAAGGGGAAGGAGATAATAGTATCCCAGAGGATAATTTTGCAGTGTTACCTCAGGTTGATGCAGTCTTAGCTAAAGAGGAAGATGATGATAATGAGCAACCATCTCCACCACCTGCAGAACAAATTGATTTTGTCCCTGTCCAGCCTCTACCATCTTCACAATGTAACTTTTCTGGTGACTTAGGTTATAATGGGACAAATTCTCTTGAACTTCAGAAAGCACTAGGTAATCAGCAGAATATAGGACAACAACAGATTGCTGGACATGGGCAGGGACTGTTAGTTCAAGAACCAGATGGACTAATGGTTGCAACTCCAGCACAGACGCTTACCGACACTCTTGATGACCTGATAGCAGGTGGGTTAAGAAATATATCTATCTATATTTATATATATATGTACATATGTAAAATTTTTTGCTTTAACTTGGGTGCTCAGCTTCTTTATGCATACCCTCCAAAAATACACCTGTTGATGTTTTTCAATTTGAAATGTCTTACGTATGATTACTCATTTTCTTGTGTGTTTTTGGAAGGGAATGTTATTAAGCTTAACAGCACTAAAACACAAGATTTTCTTATTTTTTTCTTCTCCTTTTGTCACTTTGCAAAAATGAAGAAATAAACATTGCTGAGTTCCTTTATTGGAGATCTCTGGTATGTCAACAACTTTTATAACTTCCTCACCTGTTTGTATGATATCTTAGTTTCCAGGGAATGAACCATGTTTAAAAAAAAAAAGAACTCTTCCATATTCCTCGTGGAAATTATCATATGTTTATCTGTCTGTTACTTTACTGTACTATTTATTTTTTATTTTTGGAGTCCATAATGTAACATAGTTTTTAGTTACATTTGCTTTTAATTTTGTTGACATAAGTTATTATGAGCTTTGCTATTTACAAAATTGAAGTACTGAAGAGTAGTCATGGTATGATGGGTTGAAGATTTGAGTCTACCCCTACACTATCTTGATGAAAATACTCCAAAACTTTTATGAAAGAACTAACAATCTACACTTATGTTTCTCTGTTTAATTATTATCGGGAAAAGTTTTAACCGTAAGCAAATTAGACAAGCTTACTTTGCCTTTCATTGTCTTCCTTGAAAAGGGGGAAATAGGACAATTAATTGCTTCCTTTCCTAAAGATAGTTACGGAAACAACCCTCTGAAAGAGCTAACATGGCCTTTGGTAGTATAGTAGGGTCAATTAAGGAATTAAAATTCAGATCAAATAATATTCAAAAGCATGCCAGATCTTGGCAACTTAATTCCGACATTTTCCCCTTTCTGTTATTTATTGCCCTTTGTTCTTCTCACACCTCCTATTCCCTAATTCTAGTTTTTCTTTCTGTTTGACTCTGTGAGGTCAACCCTTTTTAATCTTGAGCGGCATTACCGAAGTGTGATTCTTTAAATTAGAAATTTTTCATTTTTGAGCATGAGTTATTGGCAGGCAGTTAGTTATGTTTAGGATTGTCTGTGGTATTTTCTTATGATACCTTGAATTACATGTATCACCCTGCAAATATCTTTATTTTTTTGTAAGGGAATTAAAAAACAGTGAAAGTCTTCCAATTATTGTGGTTTATAGTTTTATGATCCTCAGCCTTTTCATTGTTGTATAATTTAAATCCACCTCTCAAATCTATTATAAATTTTAGTGTGATGAATATGAATAAATCTCATTGTTAGTTTTTAGCTCTCATTTGGACAAATACAAATCTTGGACTGCAAATGAACTGTGATGATAACAACAACTCTGGTGACTTGAATAATACTTCTAAAATAATACTTCTAAAACTATGGGTTCCACAGTTATTACTTTGAAGAACTGTGATTTCTTTGATATGGTACTTCCCTCATTTACAAAGATCGTTAACATCTCTATATGCCTTCACAGATAGTTTTCCTGAGTTACTATATTTGAAAGATCAGTCACTGTAAATAATCATCATGAACCTCTCTGATCATAACTAGGCTGGTCCCCAGGTGACTATATTTTCTATCTACTTCTGAGAGAGGGGGGAAGAAAGAGAAGTAGGGGAGATGTGGAGATAAAGAGGAGTAAGGGAGGGACTGAGAGAGAGAGAAAATTAATTTCCCTAGGTTAGATGTAGTGGAAAAGTACTGGATTCAGAATCAGAAGACCTAGGTGTTAGATTCCTGGTTCTGCTGGGGCATTTTTGTTTTGTTTTGTTTTTTTGGAGGGGGGAAGGTAGGGCAGTTGGGGTTAAGTGACTTGCCCAAGGTCACACAGCTAGTTTTTGTGTTAAGTGTCTGAGGTCATGTTTGAACTCGGGTTCTCCTGACTCCAGGGCCAGTGCTCTGTTCACTGCACCACCTAGTGACCCCTGCTGTTTTTAACTACTTGTATGACCTTAAATAAATCAATTAACCTTTCCAGACCTCAGTTTCCTCTTCTAAAAAGTGAAGCAATTAGACTAGATGATTTCAGAGGTTTTTTTTTAGCTTTATGATTTTTTAAAGGATCTTAGTGCTTAGCTCACATTTTAAATATCCCACATCACTTGCCAATCAGTTATATGCATTGTGGAAGATGTTCTAAAAGGACTTGTCAAGTCATCAAATTGATGTTAGCATTTTGGAGTGTTTTTAACTTAAGAGATCTGTTTTAAATTTGAATTGAATAAAATCTGTTATTGGAATAATGAATTGCAGAAATAATAATCAGGGTTTTAAAAGTAGGATTACAAAACATTTTAATTCTTGAACATATACAAATACTTCAGCCATTTTATTAAATAAAATTGATATTTAGTTATAATTTGAGACCTGACTACCTATTTTTGTTATCTCTGTAGTAAAGTATTAACATTGTTTTGTAAGATCTGCAAATAATTTTTTAAATTACCTTTATATTAAAAATCCATTATTTTATTAATTGATTAAATCTTTCTTCTGTAAGGAATAGGATCGAGAGGCAGCATGGCATAGTGGATAGAAAGCTGTCCTCTGAATCAAGAAGTACTTAGGTTCTAATCCTGGCTATATGATTCTGGCAAAGCACTTAGTCTCCCAGTGCCCAGGAAACTCTTAAGACTAAATTTCAAAACAGTTGTTACTCTGCATTTGTGGAAGAAGTTTCTTCTCTTGAGTTACCTACACTAATTAAATCACAAATCCTGACTGCCCTAAATTGAGCTTTAGCATTTCATGCTGAAAACATTGTTTTACCAATAGCTTTAACTTTTTCTGAAATTTTTTTGTAATTTTGGTGGAAAAAATTGAAGTCAGCAAAAAAGGTAATGTTAGAAAGGAACCCTCTCACTCTGCTGTGTCAGCTTTTTTAAACCAGAATTTTTAAATTTCTAAAACAAAAAGCAATTTAAAGGTACTCATTAATTTTTTAAAAAATTAAATTCCCAATTATAAGTCATCCCTCATTGTCTTCAGTATTAAAAAAACACCACTTTCTTAAGTTCATCTTTCTATTTGTGGTATGTTGCACTTCAATAACTGATTAGTTTTACTCAGAGAAGCATTTAGATAATAACTTCTGAATGCTAATTATTACTACAATAGTTAGTAATAACTGACCATTAATTAGTGGTTTAAGTTCATTATCTAATTTGATCAACTAATGTG